>PVKP010010404.1:0-64665 GCA_004027715.1 Plecturocebus donacophilus
GCCATGTAAACTTAGAAACTTTCAGTTTAGAATTATTTGTATAGCTCTCTAAGAAATCATGTAATTTGGCAAAGAATTATACTACTACTTTAGTGAACGAGCATGGTAATATTTTTCCAAATAACTATTTCAAAGGAAAATAAAATATTTTAAATAAGTTTTCAGAATTGAATAGTAATTTTTATTATGTTTGATTGAAATAAAAAGCTAAAATGAAGAAAATAAAAATGTCAAAGTGTTACACAATATTTTTGGAGCATCAGAAAGAAAGGTTCACTTATCTCAATTTTTTTAATGATTCTTTTAGCTACAGTTACATTTAGATAATTATTAAGTCACAGGAAGAAGATATTATTGCAAACATAATAAATCAAAGCTAAGTAGGTGGAGAGATATCTGAAAAATCAAAAGATGTTTCTGTACTAGGGGCACTTACAAAATCCTAAGTTTTACAGGATGTATTTCATTTCAGTTTTAACAGTTAACTAATAATGTAAAATAATCACTCACTTACAATAGGAAAACTTTATAAGAATTTCATTGATATTAATGATTAGGTGACTTGTCATTAGGTGAGTAATGGTGTTATTTCTAGTATTTTTTTTTTGGTTTCCTAGTTTATTTTATACAAATAATGATAGTTTTATGTTCAGAGCTTAATATTTACTGTGTATAGAAAATGGTAAGAAAACATATTGAAATTATTGTATATTATACATATCATTTGAAGTGAAACAAGCTATCTGCTTATTCAATATGATCCCTAACATTTAGCCTAATTCAGAATCTGAATCAGTGAATATTTTTTTATTGTGGCCTTTCAGAAATTACCCAGAAACATGAGGTGTATGTGTATGTGTTCTGGGAGGAGGTAGGCTATTATATAGGCAGATGGGATGTAGACACTGTTATTGATAATTTTAGTGCTTGGTGTTAGACTTATTTATCCAATAGGCATAGGAAGCACTTATTTAGGGTGTTTGCAACACTAACTCACCCACCCCACTAATATGTTTTCAAAAGAAGTTCATACACAATCGTTAAGAAAATACTAAAGTAATCATTATAGAAACAATCAAAATTTCTTCACACTTCTTTTTTAAGAAATCGAGGCTGGAGTGTAGTGGCTATTCATAGGCACAATAACAATGTACTACAGCCTTGAATTCCTGGTTTCAAGCTAACCTCCTGCCTCAGCCTCCCCAATAGCTCAGACTACAGACCTGCACCACTGCACCTGGTCAGACTTATTATATTCATTGTATTCTTTACTATTTCTAATATTTGATTAAGATATGGGTAGGAAATTTTAATTTTTTGAGGGCTAAACTATCAAAGACATTACAATTGTATCAAAGGTGCACAGTGATGTCCCAATGTCCAAATTTCAGACAATTGGAATATAGATCCCGAAAATAATTGTGAATGATTGAAACATAAAATGTGTTTAAATTTGCATGTCTTTCATAGTACTTAAAAAAATGACTAATTTTATTAGTAGGGTATTGCCACAAAAATACTATATAAAAATTACTTATGAATTTAGTTGATTAAGAAAACATTTATTCTTTCTCACATCTCTGTAGAATGGAGGTTAACTGATTTATGATGAGCCTAGCTGGGGCTGGCTCCAAGTTGAAAGATGGGTTGGATTAATAAATTTATTAGAGTATGTTCTCACGGTGATGGTCAAAATGCAAAAAAAGAAAGGCCACTGTGCCAATCCATTACACACCTCTGCTTATTTCATTTTTGCTTGTATTACATTGACCAATAGAAGACACACAGTTAGACTCAAAATTCAGGGTGGAGAAGACATTTTATCCTTTTTTGGAGAAACTTCAAAATTATATGGCAAAAAAACAAAACAAAACAAAACAAAACAAATGAGTAACTCGGGGGCAGAAAAGTTGAGGAAAATATATCTATCACAGTCAAAATTGAAGGATACAAGGAAAACAACTTATTATTTAGAAAAATGGTAAATAAAAAGCAAGAGCCATATTTTATTTAACTTACCCCTGAATAAACAAGGAGTAGATGCAGAAATAGGTTCTTTATAACCAATTTTTCAAACTCTAATGAATTAATGGATCTGAACACTCAAGGCCATTAACATAAAAAAGAGACATATGTTTCTTTTTTTGGAAGAATTTATACCACTTATAAAGCCATCTTGGCCATAAAACAAAACAAAACACCAAAAAATAAAAGCCAATCAAGCTTGACCAAGCTAACCCTAGATCCAACTACTAATTTAAAAGATATTCAGAGATCAGAAAAATGTAGTGATGCAATTAGAAAAAGTAACAACAGAGGAAACTGTACAGGAAAATTGTCTAGGTTTCTTCAGCAAATAAATTAAAAACAAGCAAAAAAGAAACTTAAAGTATCTTATGAAGTCCATAAAACAATTACTATGTGTGGGCCTTTTTGGATCTTGAATCAAGAGGAAACTATCATAATTTCAATTTTCTGAAAAAGCATAAAGTATAAAGTAGCTGAGACACAAAAGCAATACTTTCAATTTCATCAGTGATATGCTCTTTAATATTCCCTAGCAAATATTATTTTTACATTTGCATAACTGGAACACTTTCATATTTATGACAGAAAACACAATGAGCTATTTGTTTTACACTATTATCAGGGTTGGATTTTTTTTAATCACACATTTCAAATGGAAATGTATTTTGCAACATATTTGCCTACTTGATGCCAAATATATCTTTTAAAATAATATAAAATATTTTTTACCTCTACTTGAGTTCTCTACAGGATAGATTTTTTTTCTTGCAATACTTTTCTTCTAGCTACAAGGAAACAAATAATTTTGAAAATAGCCCTGAATTCTGAGAAATTATTCATTTTTCTATAAAAAATTACACTAGAATGACTTCAAATGCTCTTGAATTTTAATTCTCTATGTTAGGGAGATAAAATACTGTTGACAAGTTATCTCTTACTTATGTTTGTCAGATCCTCTAACACTTTAGATAGGAAATTAAATCATTTATTTTAAGTGACAATTAAAATGTGTGAATGACTGACATTCTAAGACACTGTGCAAAATAGAAACAGAACTGGCCCTTGAATGAATTGCAAAAGGGTATAAAAATGTATACTGAGCTGACGATTAAATGTATCAGTCAAGTTTAGGAACTCGTATGTACATTGCATATTTATTGCCAAGGTTTCTTTGTTACTTGGCACAAAGATAAGAAACCAGTACTGAAACAATAGTACCTGGGCTACCACTCTTCTTTCTTTTTTAAGGAAAATATTTTCCTTACATCCAAAATTAGAAAAATAATACATATTCAAATGGAAATAAGAAACAGAAAAATATAAACAGAATAAAATAAAATATACTAATTGTTTTACTCAGACTGCCATGGTTTGGGATATATTTTCAAGTTTTTCATATTTCAAAAGATATGTGCATATACTAAATGGAATCAAAATAAAGCAATTTCTTAAACTGCTCTTTCTTTGCATATAAATATATTAAACATCCTTTGACTTGAATACATATTTTTATGTATTTATTTTATCTTCCACTTAAAAATAAATATATGATTTTAAATCTAAAATAGATGAGCATGTTTTCAAAAATTCACTGAAAGGGAAAAGACTTTTAAAATCAATTTTGAATTTAAAAAATTGAGATATTTTAAATTCATTACCTAGATTTTAGTGACCTTCGTAGTTTAAGTTTTCAGTTAAAGAATAACATAGGTACATCAAAATCATAACATGTTTCTTTAAGCATTCAGCAATTCACCAATCAGACAGCACCAGACCCCAGGTAGTCAGGGATCCGTCAATGGGGCATCAGGAGAAAACTTTTATGAGGTGTGTAAAGAAGTGAGATAGAGAAAATATTTGATTAGTTAAAGTGGAAAGTCAATATTTAAAGGTTGGTTGGCAGTTTCTGATTGGTTAAACTTAATCTTTCTTTTCATGCATTCACTCTGAGTTTAGTTTTGGTTTCTTTATATAGGAGCTTAACATCCTGGAGTAATCTTAACCTAACGATCTGTCAATCAACTTTTTAAAAAATTTAATTTCATTTCATTATATTTTTAAATTCCAGGATACATGTGCAGGAAGTGCAGGTTTTTTACATAGGTAAATATGTGCTATGATGATTTGCTGCACCTATCAATCCATCATCTAGGTATAAAACTCCACAAGCATTAGCTATTTATCTTGATACTTTACCTCCCCTATCCCTACGGGCTCTAGTGTGTGTTGTTCCCCTCTCTGTGTCCATGTGCTCTCATTGTTCGCCTCCCACTTATAAGAGACAACATGTGAGTCCTCAAAGACCTAGAACCAGAAATCCCATTTGACCCAGCAATCCCATTACTGGATATTTACTCAAAATAATATAAATCATTCTACCATAAAACTACAAGCACACGTTATGTTCATTGCAACACTATTAACAATGGCAGAGACACAGAATCAACCTAAATTAATATTTAAACTCACTCATTCACTCACTTTTCTGTCAAATAATTACTGTGTATCTACTGTGTATCTCTAGTTAAACCTAGAGGATAGAGTTGAGAATCACATGCATTTTATATATATTCTGAAGGAATCATAAGGAGTGAAAACTTAGGAATTACATAATATCTCTCCCTATTTCTCAAATTATAGCTCTATGTGATGTACAGAAATCAACATCTAAATCAAAATGGCTCTCAGTAAGCATTAATCGACTGAACTTCTTAGCAAAATTTATTTTATAGAAAGTTAAAGCATGCATTTTCTGCAAAATTCACCTCGCAAAACGTGATTTTTGTGTAATTTACATTTATTGAAGAGACAAAGACTTGAAAAGAAATAAATATTTAAATGGAACTTATTCTCTATGTGAATGATACACTGAATCAGATTTTCTTAGCATCTAACTTACTTCCTTATTTAAACAGTTTTGTGTAGCTGTTTTTGGTTATGTGAGTTATTAATTTGATCTTAATGTATAAGCTGGGACTTGAGAAATAAGAATTATAAGCTGAGGATTTTTGAGTGAGCAAAAAATAAAAATGCCTATAAGGTTCATGACAGTTTAAAGGGTTATGAAACAAATCGGGTTAAGAATTTGGTAAAGAATAAAAGGTAGTTTGGAGAAAGACAGATTAACGAAAATCCTATGAAAATGAGATTTCATATTTTTGAAATACATCAGTGCTAAATGTGTTCTGTACCAAAATGAAGGTATGATTCTACCCAATGTAGGTATAGTATTACATTTAGTTCCAGTAGACGTCCTCCTTCATAGTATAAGCAAAGCAAAGCAAACTTACTTTTATTCATATTTCTGTCATATCTAAAAATGTTCATTTTAGTTATAATTTTATTTAAGTTATCTTTATCAAGGTATAAATGTTACTTAGAAATGACAAATATTACTATTTGCTTTAAGTAACTTAATCAGTCTTTTGGGAATGGGACCAGGTAAGGTTAATTTTGAAACAGAGATGGGATCTGGACAGAAGTGAGAATTGAATGAGTTCCTAAATTTGAGAGGTGAGTTTATGTATGTGTGTTGTGCACAAGCACATCTTCCCATGCACTGGAGTTGTAGTAAGAAGGGATGCTCGACCCAGCACAGCACTGCATCATGTTGGTTCAGGCTGACTACAGTTTTATTGTATTACACTAGATATATAGAATTCTAAAATATACTGAAAAAAATGCCAACTACACATTTTATTTATTTTTATTTTTTGAGACAGAATCTTGCTCTGTTGCCCAGACTAGAGTGTGGTGGCATGATATTAGCTCACCGAAACCTCCGCCTCCTGGGGTCAAGCAATTCTCCTGCTTCTGCCTCCTGAGTAGCTGGGATTACAGGTGTGCACCACCATGCCTAGCTAATTTTTGCACTTTTAGTAGAGATGGGGTTTTATCACGTTGGCCAGGGTGGTCTGGACTCCTGTCCTCAAATGATCGGCCCCCTTCAGTCTCTCAAATTGCTGGGATTATAGGCATGAGCCACTTTACCTGGCTCAACTAGACATTTTAGAATTTTGCTTATTTTGGCAAACAAATTTGCCAACTTACAGATAATTCTGTAAGTTTGTACTCTGGGCTTGGTTTATGCTTTACCAAATTTGAATCATCTTTCTATTTACCAGTGCACTCACTAACTCACTCACTCACTCACTCACTCACTCACTCACTCATTTCTCTGTCAAGTAATTACTGTGTACTATGTACCAGGAACTCTCCTAAGACTAAAAATAAGAAATGGAAAAAATTCAGTCCTTGCCCTAAAGGAGTCTATAACTTAGAGTGAGATCCTGAAACGTTAAGTAGTCATTTATAAAACAGTGATTTGTCACTTGATCATGCTATTCAAGACTCATATAAATGGAGGAGAGGAGCTGTCAAGTAGAGTTAATTTAGGTGCTGAATCTTGAAAAGTAAAGGATGATTCAAGCGAGGGTGGTGGAAGCTGAGGAAAGTAGGCCTCAGGACAGCATAAGCACAGGCTCTGTGATAGGAAGTGGCATTTGATGACTTGGAATGAGGGCTAACACAGTTCTCTTCAAGGAAACAGCCAAGGGCAAGAAATTTTCCTATAGTCTCTACCTACTACAAATTTCATAACAGCTTAAAAGGTCAATAATGCTCTATACCTGCTAAGAAATTTATGTTTGAAAATTACTTTCACAACAAAACTGTTCTATGGCAATTGTTTTTATTGCTTATAGTCTGTCTTTAATTTTATAGTAGACACAGAAGGGACATTTTCTCAATCTCTTTAAAGTTAATTGGAATAGAACAAATATTATCAAGAATCTGGTAGATGATGTGATAAGTTTTGCAGAAAAAGGTTCTGAATGACTCAGCATCTTTAAAACTGCCTCACAACTGATTATCAGCCCTAATTGATCCTGGCTAAGAATTCTCCGTGAACCTCCAGTAATTTAGAAAGGCAGTAGTTGCAGCAAAGTACCACTTAAAGCATCACTTAGAGAAAAGAGGTCATTAATGTGTTTGCTTTAAAAATGAAAATAGGTAGAGCTCAGCCACATGACAAACCATATATCCAAATGCCAGATGGCTATTTCTACATTGTACATTCACTGGCAAGTTCTTAGAACCCACCAGTAAATGGTGCTTTTGCTAAAATAAAGAAGTCAAAGCCCACATTTTTCTCATTTTGACTTTTATTGTATAATATTCATAGGTTTAAAAAATGTGTAAATGTAGTAAACAATTCCGGTAAAGCCTTAAACTAGTTTTTCCTAATGACAGCATCATTTATATAACCATAGTACTGTTATTGAAAGGAGGAAATTGACACTGACATAACACTATTAACTCATCTTTAGATCTTACTCAAAGTTTTAAAATTTTCCCATTAATATATATATTTTTTTTCTGGCCAGGATCAAATTTAGAATTCCACATTGCACTTAGTTTTCATGCCGCCTGTGTCTCCACTAATCTGAAAGTTCCTCAGTCTTTTCTCATCTTTCAGGCCTTGATACTTTTAAAGAATACTGGCAGGCAGTTAGTAGATTGTCCCTCAGAGCTTAGGTTTGTCTGTGGTTTCCTCCTTAATACATTGAGTTTACAAATATTTGGCAATAACACAACGAAGTAATGTTAAATGCTTTCAAGTGCATCATAGCAGGAGGTACTTGGTATCTGTGTGTGTTATTACTGCTCATGGAAAGTTAGGATTTTCTTCTTTGTAATTAAGGAGTATCTGTGGGAAGTTACTTTAAGACTATGTAAATGTCCTATTTTTCATATACATTAAATTCATTAATATCTCTTTCCTGCCACAATTGCTCTGGAGTTTGCTTCATGGTTATTTTATATTTCCATTGTGCATTCTATAGAAATTACTTGGAATTATACTTTATGGAAGAATGCATGCCTTCCTATTTGTTATGCATTCAATTTCTTATTCATGTTAATATGGATCATGCATGGATACTTACCTTATTCTATTGCCTACAATCTGTTACTATTGTTACTTAATTTGGTTTTGTCTGTTTGTTTTTTGAGACGAAGACTGACTCTGTTGCCCAGGCTGGAGTGCAGTGGCACAATCTTGGCTCACTGCAACCTCTGCCTCCTGAGTTCAAGCAATCCTCCTGGCTCAGATTCCCTAGTAGCTGGGATTACAGGCATGTTCCAACACACCTGGCTAATTTTTGTATTTTCAGTAGAGACAGGGGGATTTCACTTTGTTGGCCAGGCTGGTCAAGAGCTCCCGACCTCAGATGATTCGGCTGCCTCAGCCTCTGACAGTGCTGAGATTACAGGCATGAGCCACCGTGCCCAGCCTATTATTTAAATTGTCCCATGCTAGACCATTGAGAACTCCTTCAATTAGAACCCTGCGTCCCGTTATATAGCCATGATTTTTTGAGCACTTCCAAACCATCTGGCACATAAAAATCTTTCAAGCATGTTTTGTATTTTCTCTTCATAATACCTAGAACTAACTCTTTATATTAGAAACTCTGATTCCTTTAACTGAAAAATGGGTTTAGAAATCAAGATCTGGATGCTAGTCAAATGCTGGTTTTTAAAATCTTTTATAGAATAAAGATTTGTTATTTATAATTTCAGTATGTTATTCATCTGGTAAGGTATTTATTTTCTAATACTATAAATGGCTTGACAGTGAAAATATTATTATAATATTTTTATTAATATTTACCCCAAATGTCTCAACTGTTTGCAATGGAGGTTGGCAATCCAAGACTTCCATGCAGACATGTCCAATAGCCTGGATGCTCTTTTCTTGTTCTTCCTATTACAGGATAGACAATTATCCTGTTACTGCCATCCACCTTGTCCAAGTCTTTTCATTAAGATCAGTCTATCTTTGGGCTTTATTTCTTAGTTTACTCCATATCTAGTCCCAGTCTTCATGTAGGCAATGTCTTCATGCTGCCTTCTGACTACTCAGAACTGACAAAGGTGATTCAGGCAGTCTTCCCTTCCCTTGCAGGACCTATGTTAAAATTTTTGCTTCTCCTTACCCTACCCATGCTTTCCTCTTTCATGGGCTAGATGCTAAGAGGAAAGCAATGGATTTAAAGATGTTTGTATTAGATTAAATGTCATTAACATCTACCATGAGTTTAGATTTCTAGGTTTTATTTGATATCTAAATGAGACAGACTATTAATTCAGTGATTTCTGTGCCTGATAATAAAGTGAAGTAAATTATATTGGAAAGCATAAGAAAGTATTTTGGATAATATACTTTCTGGAAAAAAACCAAAATGCATAAAACTAAGCTTAGAAAATTCTACTTCTTCCTCAGTATGTTCAAAGAACATCAGAATCTTAGGACAACATATTTACACTGTGCATCCTTTGGTATAACCTTATTTATCTAAATGTTTGCTTTATGACAGCATTTCACAGCACAGAAAAAGTTAAATTAATTCAATACAAAGATCCCTGATAAACACTTAACAGGACCATTTATCATGACCAGTATTATACATTCACATTCAGTATTTCATAAACTGCCCTTTTATTGATTATTTGCAAAAAAGCAGGTCCCTGATATTTAAGAAATATTTGGTGACACAAACATCTTGAGAGAAAGTAGATGCTAAAGGCAGATAATAACTTGTTTGATGCCCTTTATGCTACAATGTGTTCCTCACTTTTGACATATACCTAAATATCACAGATATGTGGCTAGCAGCACAATGAATGTCATAAAATGTGCAAAATTTCCACCTTGAAGGTTTCAGTTGAAATGAGCATTAATATTTTATGCAATGTTGAAGGAACTTAAAACACTGGAAAAATCCTCTCTCCAGTGTTTGTGTTACATCAGTTACATAGAGATTTTGAGATATTAGTTATGATGAGTCTCCCTCTATATTGAAGGTCTGAGGACACTGGGAAAGTATCTTGAGAATCATAGAGTCTATTAGAATGTTCCACTACTCTGCTAGAAAAGAATTCCAAAACCATCATCTAACCATTCCAGAATGTACCACAAAAGACCCTAGTCAGTTTAAATGTATGAAGCTGTGTCCTTATTGCCACACCTCCTCTGTCAGATGTAGAGAATACCAATGCAGCTAGGTGGTCTTGCAAAGACTACCTGTTAATTCATTAAACACCTGTTAATTCATTTTTTAACTGATTATATCCTGTGACTTCTGTAAGTCTCCAAAGCTAGTATTGATTGAAGTTATTTTAGGCTACTGTGTCTTCTTCAAAAGAAACATTTTGTTAAATAAATCAGATAATCCTTCAACCCTTTCCTTCTGCTGTTATAGGAAATATAAGTTATGGTTTCCTAGTTCCATCAGTATGCTTCTCTCAATTTAGACTGCTGTTCTGCCAATGTAGAGGCCTGCTCTGCCAGCCTTGGACTTGTATCTGTTCTTGCCAGATGACTAGATCACTTGATTTTAGGAATATGGTGCTTCCCTCTTTGGGAGAATGACTCCTAAGAGTGTTATAACAAGTTTTTTTCAGAGCTGGCTTATCAGAAATTCATGACATCACTTCACACCCAGATCAACACTGAGAATTATTGTTAGAAAAAATTTTTAGATAAAGGATATGGACATAAAAAGTATTAATCCTAAATAAAACATTTTGACAATGTTAGTAAGTAAAAATCAGTGACATGTTTGAGCAGATCCACATGATTGCAAGTTATTGTAACTGTGTAGGTTACTTTTTCTTTTCTTACCTTTCTCTCCAAACTGTCTGTTAGCCAGGGTCGCTAAGCATACTTACAATTGCTTTAATTTCTATTCTAATTTATTTCCATTTTTAATGAAGATAAAGGGAAAAAAAGAATTTTGGTATTTGTTTAGCACTATCCCAACCACTATTTTTATTATGGACTAAACTTTGTGCTAGATGTTATGAAAAGAAAGAATGATTTTACACATCTGGAAATAAGAGCTTTAAAGAGTACATGACACATAAGCAAATAACTATACTCAATGATATAATCAGTGAATCAGAATAAGTAAGACTACATGCAAACACTTGGTTTGTGGATAAAGACAAGTCCACAGTAGCTGGAAATGATTTGAAAAGAGTAACATTTAAATTGAGTCTTGTAAAGTCAAAAGTTCACCAGCCTGTAAACACGAGTGCACTGGCCTCTGCCTAATTCTCTAACCTCAATTATCAGGACTCCTCTGAGTGACAGAAGCCCAGCTCTGATATTTCATGAAACAATTTTATTCAGATACTTTACATTCATTTTTAATAACCAGTGTTTCCATAATCATTAGAACCACATTTTGCTTCATTTAATAAAAATTCCCTTACATATCATCCATTGTATCCTCCAAATTCTTATATAGTGCTTCTAAAAAATGTTTCTGATGCTCAAGCATTCATTCAAAAAACTTAAGACAGTATCTTAAATAAAAAGATACTTTTTTCCTGCAGATATGTATTTGTGATCCTTATATTTTGTCTTATAATACTATTTTATAGTAATCTTTAAAAGACTTATTTTTAAATATCCAAAAATTAAAATTAAGAACATATCTTCAGAAAACTGTAATTCATTTTTTAACTGATTATATCCTGTGACTTCCGTAAGTCTCCAAAACTAGTATTGATTGAAGTTATCTTAGGCCACTGTGTCTTCTTCAAAGGAAACATTTTGTTTAATAAATCAGATAATCCTTCAAAATATGAGACACCTTGTAAAAATTCAAATATGAGAATAACATCGTTCTTTTTTAAGACTTGGTAAAATAATTTCCCTGTCATTTAGTGACAAGGAAGCAATTGATAAATTGTCCTTTTGCAGTCTTGTACGGGAGCTGTAAGTCACATTACAGTATAATAATGAATGAATGGGAATTGAAAGAGTTGAGATGGTCATTTTGAACAATACTTTAATAAGGTTGGTTACACAGGAAAGTGGAAAAATTGGGTGGGAGATAGACAGTAATAAGAGGTTTTAAGGGCTGTGTTTCTTTGCTGTTTTGGGATAGACACATGACAGTATTTAAATATTGGTAGAAGGAGCTAGTAAAGAAGGAGAGTTTCTAGATAACCAGTAGGGACTTCCTCACCTGGTCATGTGACATAATTAGCACCAGACTGTCATCGTGCCATATGTGATTAAAAGCATGTACAAAATATGTAATGATAAATCATAGGCATCCTATAACATGTGACAAAATAGTGCACTATTTGTGAAAAGAGAACCCATGAGATGAGTCCCATGTCTGCCCTGGCTCTTTGTCTTGGGACAATTAACAAACTTCTCCATAGAAAACACAGAATTTAGACTGCAATTCTTGTCAAGTTTAGAAAGGTTGGTACACCCTTGGCCTTCTACAAAGCATAAAGTCAGCACTACAGAAACTCAAAGAGATCAACCATCAATTGACTAACTGCTAAAATAAAAATGAACACTTTTCAGAAGAAGAAAACAGAATTAGTTTCTATAACATACCAACAAAAATGTCTAATTAGATAGTAAAAAGTTACTAGATATACCAAATAATAGTCAATAGAAACAGTCCCAGAAATGACCTGGATATTAGATTTAAAAGGTCAAAGGCCAAATTTAAAGCAACTATTAAAACTATAATTAAAATTCTAGTGTGAATAAATCTTAATGAATGACAAGAAACAAAAATTTGAGAAAGAAATAAAATCTATCAAAACAACCACATGTAAATTTTTGAATAGAAAATTATAATAAATGATATAAAACTTTTCCAGGTAGATTAAAAATTATGTTGGAAATGTCAAAGAAAAGGTTAGTAAACTTAAAGCTAGATCAATAGGTTTATACAATACAAAAAAATAGATGAAAAAAATTTTAAAAACCAACCCTAAATTATAGGCAAGTAGCTCATATTGAATCAAACTTCCCACAGATAACAAACATAGCTTTGGAAAAATACAAATACAAAAGGATAGCAACAACAAAAGCCACCTAACTGAAGGCACCAGAAAGTCAATTTAAATAGGCAAGAAGCAAGCAGCCAGTGCTAGTATATTGGTACTTGGTAGAAGGGGATGGTTCTGGGGGTGTTTCACATTTTAATGCCATTTAATAAGAGGGAGAGTTCTAATTTGTGCCATGCAGGGAGAGTAAAACTCTAATAGAAAAATCTACTGTCTTGTTGTCTTGAAGAATCATAGGCTAGCCAGTAGAAAGGGAGATGATACAGATGTTGGAATTCGCATGTATGGATTTTAAAGCAGTTTAACTATGTTCAGAAATGAAAATGTGCTTTTAAATAGCAAAGGATGAGGGAATGACAGAAAAGAATCAGTGGAAAAGAACAAAATAGAAATTATAGAACCAAAGCATTTCTTATTTAAATTAGAATTAAACTCACTGGAGGGCCTAAGAGCAAAATAGAGATAAAGGGATGAAAAAAGCCACTGAACTTGAAAATATATGAGTGAAAATTTTAAAACCTGGAGAACAGAATTAAAAAATAATAAAAAGGCATGATAGAAGTCTAGTCTTCTCTGGGAGTATATCAAGAGTAGTAAAACCTAGAAGCTGAAAAAAAAGGAATAGAAAATAATATTTGAAGAAATTTAAAAATTGGAGGAAAAACAAAATTTTACAGATTCAAGAAGTTCAGTAAACATTAACCCAGGCTATTTTTTTAAAAAATAACTGTACCTAAACATATTACAATCAATGTTCTGAAAACCAAAGATAAATTAAAAACTTGATGCACTTAGAAAAAATTGACAAATTTCACAAAGGAAAACCATTAAAGTTATAAA
Organism: Plecturocebus donacophilus; assembly: GCA_004027715.1. Lineage (NCBI taxonomy): Eukaryota > Metazoa > Chordata > Mammalia > Primates > Pitheciidae > Plecturocebus > Plecturocebus donacophilus. Next base: position 13,756 of record PVKP010010404.1, read on the forward strand.
TATCTTTTCATCATAAATAATGGAGATTTAAAAAGTGTGAAAAAGAATCTTTAAACTATTGAAAGGAAAACAAAAAGTATCCAAAAGTCTATGTTCACTGAAAATATCCTTCAAGAAAAATGTTAAAGACATCTTCAAGTAAAAGAAAACTAGGGCAATGTGATGCCCAGTAGATCTACACTGAAAATGCTAAAGAAAATTAATGCTGAGTTAAATACAACTATGGGTTAAATGGGTAATGTATACTCTGAACTTTAGGAAAGAAAGATTATAAGTAAACAAATATTTTTTCATCTTAAGTTATTTAAAGCATATCCAAGTGTTTGTATTGTATTGAGTAGTATCTTCAAAACTGATGTCCACTCAGAATCTCAGAATGTGACCTTATTTGGGAATAGGGTGTTTGCAGATGTCCTCACTTTAAGATGACTTCATACTAAATTGAGGTGAACCCTTATCCATCACAACTGATGTCCTTATAAGAAGAGGAGAGGACACACAGATGCAAAGAGACATAGAGGAGACAGGCACTCAGAGGAAATACAACATGTGAAGACAGAGGTTGATTGGAATGATGTGTCTGTAAAATATGGATTTCCAGCAACCACTAGAAGCTAGGAAGAGAAAAAGTATTCTTCTCTAAAGTCTTTAGAAAGAGCATAGGCCTGCTAACACCTTGATTCAGACTTGTAGCCTCCAGAACTAAGGGAAAAATGTCTATTGTTTTAATATCCTCAGGTTATGATGCTTGTTATGGAAGCCCCAATAATTTAATACACTACTTAAAGCAAATATTTCTACACTACCTTATAAGATTTAAAATATACATAAATATAACATATAATGAAAATATAGGACAAGTGTTCAAGTTGGAGGGCAGTAAACATACTAATACTCTTGCTGAGAGTATATATTTTACATGAAATTGTATAACATTAACCATGGGTGGGTTGTGAAAAAGTTAAGGATGTTCTGTGAGATCAATAGAAAGAGTGCTAAACATTGGAAAAAAAGTATGACCAGAAAGCCAATAAGTAAATTAAAATGTTATTCTAAAAATATTCAATTAATCCTAGAGAAGGCAGAAAAGGAAAAGGAAAAAAAAAGAGACAAACCAATAATCAAATGATGGATGTTATTTCAGTCATATCAATAACTATATTAGTATCACAAACACCAATATGATATTAGTGGCTGGGCATGGTGGCTCACGCCTGTAATCCCAGAAATTTGGGAGGCCAAGGTAGGTGGATCATGTGAGGTCAGGAGTTCAAGACCAGCCTGGCTAACACGGTGAAACCCCATATCTACTAAAAGTATAAAAAAAGCCAGATGTGGTGGTGGGTGCCTGCAATCCCAACTACTTGGGAGACTGGGGCAGGAGAATCACTTGAACCCTGGAAGTGGAGGTTGCAGTGAGCTGAGATCATGACATTGTACTCCAGCCTGGGAAACAAGAGCAAAAATCCATCTCAAAAAAAATACTATATTAGTAACTGCATTAAAATTTATAACTACAACAAATATTAATGGACTAGGTTATCCAGTTAAAACACAGAGATGGTCAGAATGGGTTTAAAAAGCGTAACTCAACTCTACTTTAAGAAACAAGGTTTAAAATATTAACAAAGCTTATTAATAAAAACTCTTAGACAAATAAAAAAAATAAAGGTTTAAGTGACCAATACTAGGTTCAAAAGTGGAATTATTGATAAAGAAGCCATGTATATTAAAAATATAATGTAGGAATTTGATAAATAACTCTAAGGCACTTATAGCAGATAAAAGGGATAAGTTTCTTGAAAGACACAAATTTCCAAGCTTATTGAGAGAAAATAGGTAAACTGAATAATAATATATGTATTAAAAATTGAATTTGTAATTAAGCACATTACTACAAGGAAAGTTCCAGTCTTTCTTGAATTAGTCTACCAAATATTTTAGGATCACATAATCTCAATTTGCAACAACTCTTTCAGAGACAAAAGACAAAAAAAATTTTCTAATTCACTTTTTAGGCCAACTTTATCCTAATAACAAATCAACTAAAAATTTTGCAGGAAAACCATATACCAATATGCTTCATAAACATAGATGTAAAAATGCTTAAAATATTAGCAATTAAAATTAATAAATATATAAAAAGGCAAATGTATCATGACCAGGTAAATTTATCTTTAAAATACAAGGTTTGCTTAAGACTAAAAAAGCTATCAATACAATTCATTACATTAATAAAATATATAAGATAAATTACATTATCTCAATGAATGCAGAAAAACATTTGACCAAATTTTAATACTATTCATAGTAAAAGCAATTTTTGCAGAAACACAGAATAAAAAAGAACTTTTTTAGTATGATAATGTCTTTAAAAAAAAATCCCTACTCTTAGCATCTTACCTCATAGTGATATATTGAATGCTTTTTCCTAAGATTTGGAACCAGGCAAGAATGCCTACTTTTACCAGGTCCAGTAACCATTATACTTGAGGCCTTAGCTACTGTAGAATGGCAAAAAAAAAAAAATGGTATAAAGATTAACTGTGCAAAAATAAAACTGACAGTAGGTGACAAAATTTATCATTAAGAAATTCCTATGATATCAACAAAACAAGTTCTAGAAGTAATACACTAATTTAGCAAGGTCATGGGATAGAATAATAATATGGAAAGGCTTTCTTTCTTTTTTTTGAAGATGATATTTATTTAGTTGCCTAGGCTGGAGTGAAGTGGCATGATCTCAGATCACTGCAGTCTCAGGAATCCTTCTACCTTAGTCATCTGAGTAGCTGGGACTACAGGTGTTTGCCACCACAGTTGGCTAATTTTTTAATTTTTTGTAGAGACAGGGTCTCACTACATTGCCCAGACCAGTCTCAGACTTCTGGGCTCAAATTATCCTTGCTTTGGCTTCCCAAACTGAGATTACAGGCATAAGCCACAGTGTCTGGCCAGAAAAACTTATTTTTTATATACAAACAGGAAATAAATTAAAAATAAATATTACAAAGTAATTTATTTCACAAAAATGCCAGTAAGAATAAAGTATTTGTAAATATATTTAACAAATATGTGCAAGACTTCACACAAAACTACTAAACATTGTTGAAAGTTAAAAAAAATAAATAAATAGAAATTTATACTATGTTAATGGTTTGGAAGTCTCAATATTATTAAGTCGTCAATTCTCCCCAACTCATCTATAAATTTTATGCAACTCTAGTCTCAGTCTGCCCAAGCTCCTCTAAAATGATAAGCTAATTCTAAAATTGCATGGGAATTCTAAGGAAGTATAATATTCAAACCAATCTTGAAAAAATAAGAATATAAATGTCTGAGGGCTTATAATGCCTAATTGATTACATATTGTAGATCTACAATAAAAATAGACAGTGGTAGTGATGTAAATATTAAAAAAAGATCAATGAAACCGAATAGAGTACAAATAAACAAATATACTTTTTCAGGTTATTTAAATTTCAACAAAAGAACCAATGCAACATGATGAGACAAAGGACATTTTTGAACAATCATACTGGAAAAACTAAATATATAGAAAGTAATGAATTTTGACTACTTCCATGAACACATAAACACAATCACACACGTGCAAACACACTTACACACACATTAATTAGAGCTGAATTATAAATGTAAATGAAAAAATTACACTTATAAATTTGTGCTAAAAAGAGGAAAATATCTTTATGACTTAGACATAGAAAAGGTTTCTTCTGTGGAATATGTAAGGTTGGAGGTAGTAATAGTTTGAAGCTAATTTTGCCCCATTTTTGAGACAAGACTTTCTGAATATATCACTTGATACCCTGTGAATTATGAAAATTGCTGTCCTCTGTACCAGGGCCTGGAAATTTTCTGCAGACAGTAAGGTGGAAAAACTGCAAGGTTTATCTCAATTATTCCCCTCTCCATCTTTGTGATTAATTCCCTTTTTTGCTTGAATTCTAATGCCTCAGAATCATTTTTTCATACCTTTTCTCAGTTTTTGTTGTTTGCAGTGGAAGGTTAAATCTCTTCATTGTTACTCTTTCTGGATTAGATTCAATGCAAAAATAATTACTAAACAATAAAGTGTACTGAAGGGTAGATAGAGGATTGGAGAGATATATGGTAATACAAAAATAGTAAAATGTAATAGTACAATTGATATGGTGGATATGTAAGGGTTTACTATAAATATCTTCCAAACTTTTTATTAAAAAGTTTCAGTAAAAAATGTTGATGAAAATATAAGCAGTCTCCTTATAAGATAATATCAAGAAGTCCAAAGTATTTGTAATTGGAGTAAACCAAAAAATGCTGACTGTGAGAATGGGTTAAAAAAATTGAAGAACAAATAATGGAAAATTTTCTAAATTTGAAAAACGTTGACAAGAAACTTTATTTCAAGCTCAGCAAAGTTTGAACAAGACAAATGTTTGTACATATACACATTGACAGCTAAGTACATCATGACCCAACTTTTTAAAAAAGGATTTTGTAAAATTCTTGAGAGTAGCAAAAGGAAAAAAAAATACCAACAAAGCAAACACACATTGCATTCAGGAAAACAATAACACGAGCAATGGTTCATTACTGGGGCAAGAGTAAAATAAAAATACATCTTTAAAATGAGAAAAATACAATCAATCAACAAAGTGTAGCTTTCTAGAAAAGACCCGAAAAATGAAGCTGAAGACAAAATATTTTTAGGTAAATGAACACCGAGAGAATTCATTGCCATAGACTTTCACTACAAGAAATGCAAAAAATGTTAAGTGAGGGAAGTGATAGCATATGGAAATTTAAATCTTGGGGGAAATAAAAAACCCCATAAATGGTATATATTGGATATGTATAGTTTTTTTTTTTTTTTTTAGTTTCTTACAAGGGAAATGGCTAGTTTTTTTTTGGTTTTTGTTTTTTAAGAATAATGCTGTAAGATAGGGGCTGTGACATATGCAGAAACAAAAGGTAAGACAAAGACAGGACAAAAGATGGGTGTTCATATGTGAAGTAATATGATCGTAAGACTCTTATGTTCGTGAAGTGGGACATGTGAAGTGAAGTGGGAAATAGGGAGTTCCAGGTATTAAGTAGGATATGATTTAATATTAATTCTAACTAGATGGAGATAATTTGAAGTTGCATTTTGTGAGCACTCCAGCAAACATTAAAAAGAGCTATAGTGAAAAAACTATTAGAAGAAAAAGTGGAATAATAGAAAACATTTATTATACTTCCCCAAATAAGTAAAAAAGTAGCAAAAAGAAACAAGATAAAACACATTTCAGCTGATAACACAGAATGGGAGAGTGGAAGAAATGCCACAGCTAAAGATGTTGGTCTTAGATAAAAGAATAGACTTGCCTTCACATATATAACAATAAGTGGAAGAGAGGAAATCAGGTAACAAGGAGATATGAACAATGATAGCATCAGGATATTGATTTGGCTTATGTAATAGAAAACACCTCACCAATGCAGATCTGGGCCTAGTAGGACTGGGTGTACCTGGATATTTAGATAGAAAGTTTAACTTTCAGTTCTCATCTTCCAATTTACTGATGAATAATACCAAACAATATCTTTCTGGGACAGTGAAGGCTTTGTCTCCAACAACTGTGAAAGAATAGCTTTTAGTATACACTAAAATGCATGGATATCAGTGTACAGTGAACAATTTTAAATATTTATACCTATGTAGCCACCAATTACAATGTAGGACATTTATATAACTCCAGAAAATCCACTGTTGACCCCTTACAGTTTATCTTTGTTCCCCAAATAAAACAAAAGTTATAATTTCTATCATTGTAGCTACTTAGCCTATTCTCAATTTTTACTTAAAAGCAACAATTAGAGATGTTTTCCTTTTTAACTGCTTTAGTTTGTTCATCATAATAGTTATATAATTTGTTCATGCTGTTGTGTGTATCAATACTTTGTTCTTTTTTATTGTTGACCAGCATTCAATAGTATGAGTATATCACAATTTGTTCAACCATTTTCTTGTTGATAGATAGTTGAGTTATTCTCAGTTTGGGACTCATTTAACAACAGCTGTTATTAACATCCTTGTGGTCATATATTTTCATTTACCTTGGGTAAATACCTAGGAATGGAATGTCTGCCCGACTGGGTAGACATATGGTTAATTTTGTACGTATAACTGACTAAGTTGCTCTACATCCCCACTAACTTTTAGTATTATCAGTCTTAGTAATTTTAACCATTCTAGTAAGTATTTAGTGGTATCTCAAGATTGTGACATATTGTGATTTTAATTTGAACTTTCCGGATTAATAATGTTGAGCATATTTTCACATTCTTATTGGCCATTTATATATCTTCTTTTGTAAACATGTGTTCAAATCTTTGAACATTTTAAATTGGGTTGCTTTTGAATTGAAAGTCTTTTTTGCATTATTTATATAAGTCCTATGTCAGTTCATGTATTTATGTGTATGTGTTTGACTTTTCACCTAAACCAAAGTAAGAGAAAATATAATGGACTTCTTCAAAACTGAGAACTTTTATTTTTCAAATAACATAATTAGAGAAGAAAAAGGCAAGTCACAGACTAAGAAAACAATTTGCAAATCACCTTGAGACAAGGCTTATACCTAGAATGTATAAGGAACTCTCAAAATTCAATAAGAAAACACTCAATTAAAAAATGGATAAATGAACAAACATTTCACTAAAGAAGATATACAGATAGTAAATAAGCATATGAAAAGATATTCAACATCATGAGTTTTCTGGAAAATGCAAATTAAACACGTATGCAATATGCAAGCACAAATGCACCTACCTGAATGGTCTAAAATTTAAGATTGGCCAATCCAAGTGTTTTCAAAGCTGTGGAGGAACTAGAACTCTTACACAATTCTGCTTGGATAGTAAAATTATTTTGGAAAACAGTTTGCAATTTCTTTAAAAGTTAAACAAGGCCAGGCGCAGTGGCTCACACCAGTAATCCTAGCCCTTAGGGAGGTTGAGGGAGGTGGATCACCTAAGGTCAGGAGTTCGAGACGAGCCTGGCCAACATGAGAAAATCTTGTCTCTACTAAATATATAAAAATTAACCAGCCGTGGTTGCAGGTGCCTGTAATCCCAGCTACTCAGGAGACTGAGGCAGGAGAATCATTTGAGCCTGAGGCAGAGGTTGCAGTGAGCCAAGACTGGGCCACCAAACTCTCACCTGGGCAACAGAGTGATACTGGATCTCAAACAACAACAGCAAAAACATAAACACCTAATATATGATCTAGATTTTCCACTCCTATTTATTTGTCCAAAAGAAGTGAAAACATTTCCATACAATGAATTCTACATGAAGGTTCATAGTAGTTTTATTTTTAATAGTCAAAAACTGGAATCAACCCAAATTTCTATCAACAGAGAAAAAAATAAACAAATTGTGGAATATCCATATCATGGAATATTACTCAACAATAAAAGGAATAAATTACTAAAATTTAAAAGCAAGAGCATTAATACATCTTAATATAGTTATGCTGAGTGAAAGAAAAATAGTACATTTTGTATTACTCCATTTATATATAATGCTAGAAAATGAAAACTAACATATAATGACTAAAAGTTCATAAGTGGTTGCATGGGAAGAGGAGTTTGGCATGGGCAGATCCCAAATGATCAATTTATTTATATACATGGTGTATATAAACACACATACATTTGAAAAAATATAAAATAATACACTTTACCTATGTTAACTATATATTAGATATATAGCAATACATCTCTTTAAAAATAAAAAGGATTATCTTGGCTTCATAAAATGATGTGTTCCCCTTTCTATTTTCTGAAATTACATGCATAATTACTTGCATTATTTCCCCATTAAATGTTTGATGGAATTCACAGTTGGACACATCTCAGTTTGATGTTTCAGTGGTGGAAGGGCTTCTTAATGCAAATAAAATTCAATGTGTACAATAGAAACAGTCATTCATATTTTCTTATTCTTGTTGAGTCTTTTTTGGTAAGGAATTTGTCATTTTATCTAAATTATCAAAGCTATTATTATCAAACACATATATAATGCTACTGTGCACATATCTGAATGGTCTAAAATTTAACAGACTGGCCAATCCAAGTGTTGTCAAACTTGTGGAGAAACTGGAACTCTCACACAATGCCACTTGAAATGTTTAAGACTGTAACATCACTTTGGAAAACAGTGTGCAATTTCTTTAAAACTTAAACATCTAAATATGAGGTTTGAAAAGGGTTTTCATAATGTACTGTGATTGTTATTTTAATAGTTTAAGATCTTAAATGATATCTACTTTATATTTGACTTCTTTTTTTTTCTAGCTCTCTCTCTGTAGGTTCATTGTTCATCAACTTTGTTGTTGTTTTTAAACCATTTGCTTATGAATTGTTTCTATTGTTTACACATTTTTGCTTTCTTATGTCTATTTTTGCTGTATAATTTACCACCCTCTATTTTCTATTTATTTATTTATTTTTTAGATTTTTAAGGTCGAAAATTAAATAATTTAATGTACTTTTTTCTAACATATGAATTAAAAGCTATAACATTTTCTATAAACATTACATGATCTATATCTCACATATTATGTGTATGTTTTCACCTTCACTCTGTTTAAAATAATTTCTATTTTTCCTTGTGATTTCTTCTTTGATACATCTGTTATTCAGTGGTATGTGGCTTAATGTCTAAATATTTGGTGTTATTTTGGAATTCTAATTTGCCTTGTTTCCTATGTTAAATCTGCTGAGATCACAGAATATAGTCCAATAGACTTCAATTTTGAGATTTATTTAGATTTGCATTATGAGACACTCTATGGTGTATCTTAGAGAATATACCATATGCACTTGAAAAAATGATTATTTTGTACTTGTTTGAAGTATTGTTTCACAAATGTCAATCAGATTAGGTTGTCCAGAATTGTTGTTTAATCTTTTTGATTCTTGAATGATAGTTTTTTGGACAATTTTTTAAAGAAAACTGTTAAAATTATCAACTGTTGTGGATCTATTTATCTTTTTAATTCTGTGAATCTCTACTTCATGTATTTAAAAGCTCTTTTATTAGGTAAATATGTATTTATAATTTTTGTGTCTTATTTATGTATTCACATTTTAATCAACACAAAATTTTCGATCCGTATGAAATTGTACTTTTGATGTCTGGAAACATTTCTTGTCTTGAAGTCTATTTTGTCTTGTATTAGTATAGTTATACAATCTTTCTTGTGTTCTAATGTTTGCATGATGAATCCTTTCAATGCTTTTTTTTTTCAATATATGTTGTTTATTTTAAAATAGGATTCATTTAGACAGCTCATAGTTGGGGCTTGCTTTTTAAATTCATCTATGTTGACTCTCTACTTTTAAATATTTAGTCCATTTACTTGTGACATTCTCATTGATATGTTTGGATTTAGTTATATTATACTTGCAATATTTTTATATTTGTCCTATCTGTTTTTCTTTTCCCTTGTTACTCCTATTCTGTTTTACTTTTATATAATTAACTTCAGGTAGTGTGTTTTAACTCCTTTTAGCTGTACTTCCTTAACTATTACTTTTAATTTAGAACCATTGCTATTGTTTGCAAAAATTATCATTTTCATTGTCTATTTAGAGTTAATATTATGCCTCTTCATGGAAATTTAAAGAAGCTTAGGTAGTTTAATTTTATATATCATCTATATATATGTATATATGCATGTATGTATAGATATATGTATATATGTATGTGTGTGTGTGTATATATATAAAACTTTTACACTCCACAATAGGCAATTTTAGTTTTTGCTTAGTTTATCTTTTAAAGATATACAGAGATAAAATAATTGACTTCTACATTTATCCATATATTATCATTTCTAGTGTTCATCATTCGTCTCTCTATAGCATTGTTTCTACTTGGTGTCATTTTTCTTCATACTGAAGGATTTCCTTCATTATTTTTTGCAGTGTGGATCTGCCATAAACCTTTCCTCTGAAACTCCAAGGCAATGATATTGCAGCTGTTTGCCTCTTTCCAATCAACTTGCGCTGCGGACTGGGGAGTGACCTCAGAGCAAAAGCCACAGAAACACAGATCACACCCAGCCCATGTTCTTTTTTTAAGTTGAAACTTATCAGTCAGCTTTTGCCTACAGTTGGTTGTTTCAATGGTTCTTAATGTAGTTGTATTTTGCAATGTATCCCAAGTTCATAAATTTTGTCTGTGATAGATTTGTCTACTAAGAGGCACGCTGCCATTACTGAGACTAGACCCCTTAATAAATTTTAAAATTTATTTTATAACATTAATTATGTGACTTCTCTATGATAAATAAACATTAGCAATAAATACATCCACAACTTAATGGAAAATTAATGGAATCATCTATTTATATGTAGAAATACATTTTCAAGAGCATTTATTAAGAAATGAATATATGTCTATACGCTTTGGGCTAAGCTTTTTCAATGATGTAAATGACTTAATGCAGTACTTCCCAAACTTTGACCAAATGTTACTAGAATGCAAATTCTAATTCAGTATGTTGAGGTAGGGGACTGAGATTCTGAAGTGCTTTGAAGTGTCCATGTGATGCTGACATTATGGGTAGTTGAAACACATTTTGGTGAGAACCTCCAGTACAGAGGGGCATTGTATAGATTTTGAATTTGATAGTCAAATTGACCAGAGTTTGATACCCTGGTCTGTGACTCTGTAGATATGTAGCTTTGGGGCAATATATGAACTATCTTAGCTTTAGTACACTCATCTGTGAAAAAGAAAGAATTATACCTACATGGAAATAACTAGTGCTACACTTATATCTAAAATGTTTGTAGGGTACTTGGAACAGAGCAAAGTTAAAAGATAATGACAGAAGCTCTTACTAGTTAAACAAGAAATCCTGTAATGTTTCCTAGGCAATGATATAAATGACAAAATATGTTTTTAAAATTTTTTGTTACAAAACATCAAATTTCCACATAAGCAGTTATTTCTGACTTAATATTTCTTTCTTAAAATACTATATTTCTTATCAAATTCATTATCATTCTCCTTATTTTGAAAAAATTTCACTTACCAAACTACAGAAAAACTTATGAAAAGGAGAGAATGGCTGATGAAATAAATGCAAGTGGTGTGAAATGAAGCAGTGATTCAAGTCAGATTCACTCAGCTGTTTAATGAATTGGCTAGAAAATGTAAATTAAAACAAAAAAGACTAAAAATATTTTGAAGGCATGTAATGTGCTTTCGAAGTTCCTATCATGTCAGACAAGTGATGATAAGTTTAGAAAGCATTACTAAATATCAGGAACATAAACTATTTGATTACCATTCTTCTTTTGCCTGACTACTTTTTGGATTTAGCCTTCCCATTTATCTCTTGCTGTACTTTGAACCTGAATAACAATAGAATGGAATAAAGATTAAAACAGCCCCCTGGAGACAACTATTTCTGTGCATTCTACTCCCAGTAAGGGTGTCAGAATTGTGTGAAAACCTCTTCTGATTGTGTAAATTCCTTATCTCTTGCTATACTTTGAACCTGAATAACAGTAGAATGGAATAAAGATTAAAACGGCCCCTTGGAGACAACTATTTCTGTGCATTCTACTTCCAGTAAGGGTATCAGAATTGTGTGAAAACCTCTTTTGGTTGTGTAAATTCCTTATACTGACTGTCATCAAATAACTGTTTGTTTTACTATTTAAATAAAGTTACTAGTTGCCTCCATTTTACTTCAATCTATATTTGTAATTCTTAATAACACTTTATGGCTGGAGGTTGCAGAATATGAACAGTGCTTTAGTAGACACTGTTCAGTGCCTCCCCGGAATCAATTTTTTCCTCTTCCTTCCTAAAAGAATATTTTTTTCTTATCAAAGCTGGGAAAGTAATTCAGCAACAGAGAGGTATAGTTCCTGTTTAGCTCAAACTAATTAATAGCTAGTAGCTGCTTTCCTTTTGACATCATTGAGTTGCTAATTATTCATACACATATGAAGATATTTCTACCTGATATGTCATTACATACCAAGGTAAGTGTTGTTTTGTCAGTTCTGGCTACAAAAAAGCCTATAGACTGGGTTTCTAAACAACAAATATTTCTCACAGTTCTGGATCGTAGAAGTCCAAGATCAAGGTGCAGGAAGTTTCAATGTCTGTGAGGGTCACACTTCCTGGTTTGCAGAAGGCTGCCTCCTTGCTGTATGTATTCTCACATGACAGAGAGTGAGAGGGCTCTGTTCTCTTCTTCTTCCTATAGGGACACTAATTCCATTATGGCAGGGTGGTGGAGGGGAGTGGGAGTCATCTAAATCTAATCATCTCCAAATGGTTCTACCTCTAAATATCCTCATTTTGGGGATTAGGATTTCAACATAGGAGTTTGGTGTGAACACAAACATTCTCTGTCCATAGCAAATGTTCTTTATATTTATATCCATTCACATTATGTATTTTTCTGTTACTTGTATCTAAAAGTGGCATGAAAATGTTAATTATGGGCACTACTTTATACAAAATCAATGCCCTTCACCCAATTTCATAACTACTCTTGCAAACTTCATGTTGTTCAAATATCCCCACCTCTGATATGAGTAATTAAAAATTATTTTCCTATGAAAACCTAAGATACCTACAAATTATTTTTCATTAAATATTTTGACATAGTCCTGTCAGTCTTTTAGGCTAATGTCTGATTTTATAGAATGACTTCGCAAAACCACTGTAATATATCCATCTTAAAAAAAGTCATGATATCATTAAAATGTCTGACATTCAAAAAAGAACTAATTATTCTAGCAGGTAATTTTTTTTCATTTATTAGCTCATAAATCACAAGCTTGTGGAAGAGAGTAGGTGAGTAGGGAGTTCAAACTATCAGAAGTAATTAATTCACGTTGTGCTCTAATGAACCAAAATATTTGAGTTTTAAAATTCTCCCCAAATTAATATGACATAGGCCCAATAAATTACTTAAATTTTCATACTTCTATCCTTTCTTCAAACTATCTCCTGAAAAATTTTAACTTTTTGATTAATTTTCATTTATTCAACAAACATTGAGTGAGCTACAATGAATCAGGCACTGTATTGGATTATGAATACAATTAGGAAAATTATCCATAGTTCCTGTCCTGATGTAGCATATGTTCTAGGGAAAGAAAGAAAATAATTTTTTTTAAATTAAAGTAAAAATCACAATTGCATTAAATGCTAAGAGATAGAGGTTTACTCTTAAGGGAGCATCTGATGTGGAAAAATAATCTCAATAGACTTACACCTCTTAATGTGCACCTAATATTTCCTTGGTCATTTTGAATACTTTTGAATACTTTAGATAGCCATCATGTTGTTCCAACATTTATATTAAATTATCTATTTTCCTTGTAAAAATCAAGATAATATCTAGCCATATATTGAGTTCTCAAATGTATTGGCTTCTATTTCCACCTTTGTACATTTTATTTATTTATTTATCCTGTTTTCATTATCAACACCTTTTAATATTTTAATATAAGATATGATAGTATATTTATTTGAAAATATCAACTTCGGAATTGGTTTTTACAAGATATCAAAAGAAAATATTGTTGATATTTTTATCAGAAGCACTATAAACTTACATGTTAACTTGGAAGAATGAGAATTGAAATCTCTAGGCTAAATATTCCTTCCTAAGATCATGATATATCTTTTCATTTGGTTGTGCCTTCTATGAGTCCTCAAGGTACCTATCCATTCACCAAGAATACAACCATTGTGCTCTTTTTGAAGTTAAAGGAAATCTAGAAATGAGAATAGCTCATGATATTGTTTGAAATGAAATGATGAGAGAATCAGATACTCAGTCCATTCTGCCACATTATTTCTGTCAATTACTGGTTATGCCACAAAGACACTTAAAAGGGAATAAAGCAATAACAAAACTCATTCAACTGGGAGAAACAAAATACAATTTTAAAAAACTATAAGAAACTTTTTCAAAAAATTCATGTCATTTAAGACATACTTCACAATCAGGTAAATTATAATGATTTGCAATGGTTAGGCAGGAAGGAAAAGTCAAAGAAATGCTATATTAAAACTTATTCCTAAAGATAAGTCAAACCATTTCAGTTTATTCATGTTTCCCTCATTAAGACCTTTTCATATCCTAAAGACCATTATCAAAAAGTAAGGGTAAAAATACTAAACTCGGAAGTATATATAGTAGGTAAAGAATTTTAAGTAAAATATAGATGCTCTTCAAAATAAAAGTTTCTGATAAATTTTCTTATGGGGCTCCAATAAGATTCCAGCTCATGTTGTCCATAAACATTTCACATTACGTGGGTGGACTGTTTCTCTTTCAGTTGCCTAGACCTAAAAGCAAAAAGCAAAAATGATCCAAATGCTAATCATTCATGAAACTGACCTACAGATTTTATTTATTTATTTTATTGTTTTTTAGTTTGATCTACTTTTAAGTGGCTGTCCTAAATGTGTACAAATGTTTCTTAGAAGGGGTTTTAAGGATACAGGGAGTTGCTGCTTATTTAAACAATTTTAATGAAGGACTAACCTTTTACATTTAACATTTGTTCCCTTCATTTGCTTTCTGGCAGCAGTTTATACTTTTTTTCCCCTCCCAACGGACAGGGCATAATGAACATACACGAGATTATTTAAATGAATAGTTTTAATGAGTTCTTTGAATAGATCCTCTAAAAAGCAAGCATGAAATTGCTTTCCCAGTTGGGATGCTTTAAAATATTTTTAGAAAATTCATATATGAAGTCTTAAAATTCTAACCACTTTTAAAGGAGCAATGATTGAAAGAGTTTTTTTTAATTGTAATACTATTTATTCTTACTCATACTGCAGAAGACATTAAAAAACCCAGAAAGATTTTTGAATTATTTTAATAGATTATCATGTTTCATATTAATAAGTAGTTATTTATCAAATATAAAGGCTGCAGCTCTTGTATACTAGTTTCATAAATGGAAATCTGGAACTTCATTAACTGGTGAACATTGACTAGACACGACTAAATTCACTTTATATAGTAAACAGTGTTGCTGTCCTTTGATCCTTTGAACATCTATTCAAAGTGTCATAGTTTTAAGGTTAGGTAGAATTGGCCTCATCGTTTTGGCACTGTGATTGTTTCAGAAGTTGGCATACACTTAGTTCTCATCAGAATGTTGAGACTTATATTCAATATTTTTTTCACTCCCTGGATGAGAATGAGGAAACATGTAGATTCAGAAACTTCTGGAAAATAATATTTTTCCATGAGGACTAAGGAGAAAGTGAATACATGGAGCAGGGTAGTGCTGTGGGATTTGCAGGGAAAAGGGACCAGAGCCTTGATAAAACTCTTCTTGACAGGTACATTAGCTTCAGCCTTTTCTGTTATGTGAGGAAGTAAACTTATTTGTTATTTAAGCTCCTTTGGAAATAAGAACATGGGATACAAGAGAGATATAAACTGCCTTTGACAGATATCATTGCCTTATCATTTAGAACCATTTATCTAAAATCTCTAGATAGTTCAGACCCTCAAAACTCACATTTGAAAAATTAAGCCGATGTAACTAAAAGTTGGATGTTGATTAGTCTTGTAGATGTTATTGTTATAATATCATGTGTGTTTTGTTTCTGTCAGTCAAGACTTATATTTGTACAAGCTATTTTACTAGCTTCTATTAAAAAATAGAAAAAAATTAGATTTTTAATCTTTAAAGGTAAACTGTTTAGCATGATTTATGCATACTCTTGAAAACAAAGAAGGTCTAACATAAAAAGAACATTGTGACAAAATGAACCAGGTTCTGGATATTTCCTCATGTGTAAAAAAGACTTTGCAACAAATAAGCAGTAAGTTTCCTTCCAGCTTTAATGGGCTATGATTCTGTGGCAAATGAAACATCAGGGATTTGAAAGCACAAAGTGGTTGAGAAATCTGGCACATGAAGAGCATCAGGGAATGTGGAATTCTTTTGTTCTTCATAAATCCGAAATAGTAATATTTCTGTATTTTAAATTTTTAAAGGATAGATTCTGTTTCTGTTCTCCACATGGGTTTTCAGAAAATATTCTGATGATATTTAAATTTTTCATGATCAGACATTATTCAGTAAGTACCTTTTTTTAAAGATAAAAGAACATCAGTTCAATGTAAGAAATTTTAGAAACTTGGAATCTAAAAGATTCAGAACTGGAAAGACCCACTCATGATGTGGGTTCTTCCATCATGCCCTCCAAGTCATCATTGAACCTCTTTGGAATTCCTTTGTTGTTGAAGAACTCATTAGCCTCTAATAAACTCATTTCGTCTTCATACAATTCTAATGTCTGATGCCTTCTTCTATATATTTAGTTAACATATCCCCCTTGAAATTCTAGAAATTTATCTAACATATGCAACTGTAGCTAAATATATTATTTTGAAAAAAATCTGCAGTGTCCAATCATCAGATTGCCCTTATTTCTGTCAGATTTTCTTAAAACATGCACTTAGTTATATAGAAGTTTAATGGTTTATGATTGAACAAGGATTTCACCAGTATAGCCCTCTTAAGAGATTGGCTAAAAGTAGAGTGAAATTATAAGATGGAGGAAAATCAAAAAAATTAAAAGTAGCAAAAGTGAGATGGAGAACTAGAATCATCATTGTCATCTTTAGAATAATGTAAATAAAATTTATTTCCGCTCCATATTATAGTTAGATGGGCCATGATTGAAATAGTAAAACTATTGAAATGCAATGTTTTACTGATTATAGTCAATCTTCTGGTAAGTTTATGTATGTGGTTATAGGTAGAAAACCCTCTCTGCATAGAATAGATGGGTCTTGCTTTGCCATATATTTCTTTACATCAGCTTTCTGATGATGTAGTGCCCAACATCCTAGAGAAAATGGTAAAACTATTGCTCTAGTACTTCTCCAGAGGAGCTGAGACTTCTTTGTGCTGACAAACAGTATCAGCATCTACTTGCATATGGTTTAGCAATGTCATTTGTGCCTCCCATGGAATAAGTAGCTCTATAAGATTGCTTTAAACTTGTTTAATATAATTTTAGAAAATTCAGCTTCCCAAAGAGATTGGGGAGGAGGAGACTACAAATCTCTTGATAGCAATTGGTTTTTCCTTCACCTAGGGAAAGTTTGACTTTTAACAGTGAGTCTACTTTCTGCTAAAACTTGCTATAGGGTTTCTACAAAATTTTATTTGATTTTTAGTGTTTTCTTTACTATGGTGGTAGAATGATCTTTTGTTTGTTTGTTTGTTTTTTGAGACGGAGTCTCACTCTGTCGCCAGGCTGGCGTGCGGTGGCACAATCTCGGCTCACTGCAGCATCCGCCTCCTGGGTTCAAGCGATTCTCCTGCCTCAGCCTGGGGACTACAGGTGCGCACCACCATGCCCACTTACTTTTTGTATTTTTAGTAGAGACGGGGTTTCACCATGTTGGCCAGGATGGTCTCGATTTCTTGACCTCGTGATCCACCGACATCGGCCTCTCAATGTGATGGAATTACAGGCGAGAGCCACCGCACCCGGCCCTAGAATGAGTTTTTTTTCTTTCCTACTACTCTCATTATCAGGATTCTGTTAACTATGAAGGGTAAGCCAGTGGAGCGTTACATTTTTTCATAGAACTAAAAGCAGGAAGGAAAGGAGACATATGCACAGTAACACACGGACTAGATGCAGTGATTTTCAAACATGGGGTGCCTCCGAATCTCCTGAGGATGTTGTCAAAAGGTATAATCAGGTTCAGCAGATCTTAGATGAGCCTGAAATTCCAACAGGGTTCTAGGTGATGTTGATGTTGCTTGTCTAAGCACTACATTTTGAATAGAAAGGTGCTAGGATATATGCCACTTAGACTATACGGAAGCTTTAGTTTGACTTTTGTTTTGCAAGTGGTCTGACGATCGGTAATTTACCCTGGCACCAGAACACTATGAGAGCTTTTGCTTTCTTCTATTATCCATGTCATGATTCAAAGGTCCACATTTATCTGTTTACAGTGATACAATTAGATGGAGCAAATAAAAACCAATAGCCCTCTTAAGAGATTGGCTAATAGTAGAGTGGAACCATAAGACGGAGGAAAATAAAAAATGTAGAAGTTGCAAAAGTAGGGTGGGTGAAGGAAAGGAAAGTAAAAAGGGTATGTACATATGTTGGGCAGAGGTTCCTGAGGAGCATCACAACTTTTGCTGTCTATATAAACATGTAAAACAAATATGTATACTAAAATATATAGAGCAAATATATATAAACATAAAAATAAAAACATAAAACGTACATATATGTAAACAATTTTAGCTCATATTTTAAAATTTATGTACATCTGGTTGGTTATTTGTATTTATAAGTTATCTGAGCAGAAATTAATTATCAGCAGTGATTTGGTTTTCAAGTAAGTAACTAAAAGATTTTCCCAGATTTCCAAATCAAATTACTAAGTGGAAAATATATTGAGAATGCAAATTAAGTATTTAAAAAAGTGTTAATATTGATAACTATTTACCCTGAATCAAGAATTCAGCCTAAATTTTTGTTTTTATTTTTCACTTAAAACAAAATGCAGACATTTTATGGAGGTTTATTTAAAATTACAGCATTAATAAAATATGGGATTTTATTTAAAAGCCTCAAAGTTTCATTGACTCAAGTTATTAATAAATACAATTTACTTATTTGTACTTTAAAAATAAACGTCTGCTAATAAACTTTTATTTTATCTATTTTATGTAATAGTTTATAACTTTTAATTTGAGAAAAAAGAGACTTCTGAGTAAAAAAAAAAATCAAATTTAAAGGCCAGGCATGGTGTCCCACATCTGTAATCCCAGCACTTTGGGAGGCCAGGAACGTGGGAGGATGGCTTGAATCCAGGAGTTTGAGACCACACTGAGCAAGATAGGGAGACTCTGTTTCCATAAATAATAAAAGATTAGTCTGGCATGGTGGTGCATGCTTGTGTTCCCAGCTACTTGGGAGGCTGAGGTGGAAGGATTGCTTGAGCCTTGGTGGTCAAGGGGGCAGTGAGCCATGATTGTGCCATTGCACTCCAGCCTGGGCAACAGAAAGAGATCCTGTCTCCACTGTCTCCAAACAAATAAACAAACAAGGAAACACAAATGCAAAAAAAAAAAATTTAGAAAATTACCCCTGTATAAGAAGACAATCAAGTATCTGTTATAAGTCTCTAAAAAGGTAACTCTATCATGTTCTCTGCCCAACCAGGCTCATTCATGATCACCTATAAATATTTAGTACATGTAGGACTGAATTCCACAGTCTTTGAGATATTTTTGTTCTTTAAGCATTTCCTTCTAAAATATAAGTGCATATTGGAGGAAAGTGTCACTCTAGAAAATAAGGATTGATTCAAAGGACTTGCTAAGAGTCAGGACAATAGAAATCCAGCCCTGAATAATGTTGGAAGCTGAGATCTGGTAGAGAATAGTGACATTGGTAAGTCAGGTCAGAAGGTGTATTAGTCATTCCTCAAATATTACTGACTCTTCGGGTTCTAATCACATATTAGAGCTGCCCCTTATTATTAGACCCCATGACTAATTTGTTCACTGAGTTGTAAGTTAAGTGGCATGCACAGCTTTTGCTTTGCATTACTTAGTTAATTGCTTATGTAGTAGTCTCCCTCTTGCTTTCTCCCTCTGGTGGGCAACTGATGATGTTCAGTGTGGTTATTCCTCTGACGCACCATGGTCTCTTGAAGATGATGATGAGCAGGACCTCTAAGCTGACTGGGGGTGAATACATAATATGAAGGCAAACAGAAAAACAAACCTTTGGGTTACAAGCACAAACTGAGACTATCCTAAGTGGTTTAGGTGGGCTAGCTGTATATCAGAAGGGGCTACTGGTAGAAAGAGGAGACATATTGAGTGGGACCATGATGATTGTCTAAGATAAACTTAAATTACTTCAAAATATTGTTCAGTTTCCAACGTTTCTGAAATGCATATGGAAGCTAAATTTACATACAAACACAACTAAATTCAAGGTATCCAAAGATTCACATTGTCCAGTTGGTTTATGAAGACAGGCATGTGTGTCTTAGGCTGGTAGTTCCAGAGCCACAGGTGGAAGAATGATAAAAGGAAAATCAAGACTAACTTATTCTTAGCTGACTTGTCAATGCATTTCAGTAGATAAGTAAGTTTCACTCCTTGTCAAAAGTCATTTAAAGCCTCCTCTTTGTGGTAATGAAACTAAAACTATTTTAAGGTGATAGTGTTTATATCAGATATTCATATTTAAGTTACAGCACTGACGTTTCTTTAAAAAATATATAGCTAGATGGTCCTAATCTTATGTCAAACAGGTTTTCAACCTCTTACCTTATACTGATTGTAACATCCTTCTACATTATGAGAAAACACAATTTGCCTATACATTAAAGCAATGACAATATGATTGATACAGTTAAACATCTGAAAGTATTATCAATATAATGATGTTATTCTGAACTAGCTGCTGGAATAAAAATTCAAGCCCCAATTAATTTTCCATGTATTTATAATCAGTATATCTAATGAATCAAATTACAATGTCCCATTCTATGACTATTCCTACTCTAAACTACTTATGACCTCAGAATCATTGTTTACTTTTCTTCTTTCAATTCCCACATTCACTTAATTCCCAAATCCTTTCAGATTGTCTCTATCAACATATCCTGTCTCCAACCACCTCTCTCTGCTCTTCCTCCTTTGACTTTAAAACATACCATCTCTTCACCTGGACAGTTGTAATTACCTCCTATTTTGTTTGATGCTTCTATTTTCCTGAAGTTGCTAGAATCATCACAAACTTCCTCTACTTAAAAGCCCTCAATGGCTTTCCATTGATTTAAAAATAACATAACAAATTCTTACCACAAATTTCAAGATCCTACATGTTGTCACTCCTGCTTACCTCTCTGACTTCATTCTCATGCCATGAGTACTCTTCTTTGCTCTACTTCAGCTATGCTGGTCTTCTTTCTGTGAGATTCCTGAATCCATCTCACACCTGCCTTCGTGTCTGTGCCATAACTTATCTCTCTAATTCCTGTATGTGGATTTCTCCTACCTAAAATCTGTACATTGATGACTCATTATCATTGGAACCTCTGATCAAATATCTTTTCTTAGATGTATCATGATTGACCATTCCTTATGAGAGAGTATCTCCTCCTTCACATTTTTTCTCTTAATTTACACTTTCATTTATTGCCTTCATTAACACTTGTTGCTAGTTATCCTAGTTATACACTCGTTTTATCCTAGTATTTACTTGTTTTAGTCCACCTTCCTCTGAATATGTAACTCTATGAGAATGTTCAACTTGTCATCTTTGAATCTCCAGCACCTACAATGAATGAATGCATGAATGAATAAATAAATAAATAAACAAAGAGGATGAATGAAAGGATTGCTAAATAAAATATAAATAGTCATATATATATTCACTGCTATTTGGAGCTATGTTGTTTATAAATAACAACAAATTTTATTGATGATTTTTGTTTTTTAGATCTTCATTTTTTAGAATTTATAAATTGTTTTAATTTAATGATTTTTAATTGACAAAGTTGCACATATTCATGAGAGGCATTGCAATGTTTTAATATATATAATGAATAGTGATCAGTTCAAGGTAATTAGTATATCTCTAATCTCAGACATTTATCTTTTTTGTGTGTATTAGAAGCATTCAATATCCTCTACCTAGCTACTTGAAACTACATATTATTGTTAACTATAGTCATCCTACAGTGCTACAGAACACTAGAACTTATTCCTTCTATCTTACAGTGGTTGGCATTTTATTAGGGTACTAAGACATAAGAAAAAAATTGGTTTAAATCTGTTCTGGTACAAAATTTGGGCGTAGAGGCTATTGTAATTTATAACATTTTCTAGAAAGTAACTAATATTCCTGATAAAGTGTTTGAGAAATTTTAAATGAAATTTAATGAGATTAAGAATTTCTATTTGGAAAACTAGAATTACCCTCCTGCTATTACTGACATTGGATTATCTCTGTGATAAATTAATAAACTTCAACAAGGCATTCTTTTGTTGTATTGTTTTTATCTCTTCCAAAAACTCTTTGAGTTGCGATTTCCCATTTTTTCTTTTCTTTTCTTTTTTTTTTTTGCTTATGAAGCAAGTCTGAAATAAATGTTAACATATGCTTGTAATAAATTGCTTTAATAATTTGCAGTTATAGATGTATGAGGCATTTTTTCTGCCTCTCCAAATAATTTACAGTCCCCATAAACAAATCAATCTTGATATAAATTTTTCTTTAGTGTATCCTATGACAATACAATATTACCCTCCTGTAAGCTGCTGTGTGGGCTATTCACTGTTTCATATGGACAGTTTTGTGGTTTTGCTTATACAGTGTCTTAGAGTTAGATGGAGTTTCTATCTCTTGCATACTCAGAAGATTAGTCTTCCAGACATAGCACAAGATCTGACTGTTCCAAAAAGTCTTACCTGAATCTTCTAGAAATAGTTACTATCAACAAAGGCTGTTTAGACGACTTTTGGATATGTATGGATATTTTTACTTTTTAAGTTTTTACAGTGGGTGGCCAGGAGCCAGGGATTCTAAACATAGTATTATCTTGCCCAAGATGCTATTAATAATACCATCTTCATTGAGAAATGGACCAACAAAATATCTCTTCCTCCCTTAAACTTTTATGACCATCCATTGTCTTTTTTAACTTCCAATCTTCATTCAGGTAAATAATACAATCCTTTTATTTTACTAAATTTTCCTTGATTCCAAGAAGTATGCTTAATTTATCCTTAGCTTATTTACAAGACAGATATTCAATATTTTTAAAATAGACGATCATATGGATTTTAATGTGTTCCATAAGCATGTTTACATTTGTTAACAAATCCAAAAAAAAGTAAAGTTGAAAGTAAACATTTTACACATTTCAGGTAAGTTAAATTAGAATTCCACTCCATGCGAGGAAAGTAGAAAATATACTTTTAAGGCAATAGGGATTAAAAATGACCACCTGGTCAATTTATAGACAGAGAAATTTCTAGGCAGATACATTGTCCTTTTCCAGCCCTATACTTTTTAGACAGTAAATTTGTCATATCTATTCCTGACAAAATAAGGAAAAGAGAAACATATTTGATCAAGGTTATTGTTTTATCTATTGTCACACATAGCACATTCTATTTGATTTCCTTATATTGCAAATAGAATAAAAAGTAAGTAAACAAATATATTAGCTGTTTGAAGGCTAATTCAGCTGTCAGATTTGAAGTTACTCTATTTTAACTTTTTAAGAGTAACTTATAATACAAATTCAGCATTAAGAACCATTTAAAACAACCCATGGCCCTGAAATTTACTGAACATCAATTGTGAAGTCTCCTAGAAATGTTCTGAGGCTTCAATTTGATGACATTCCAATGAATCTAGATGAGATATGCTTAAATGCTCTCTGTTATAGCTCCTTTTGATGTTAGACAGGTCACTTTCTGTGCAACAGAAGAAAAAAGCTCTAAAAGACAATTAATACAAAATGATTCAATCATCCTTGTTAATGGTTCTGCTCTCTTCACCCAGAAGTGAGGGTTAACTTTGCTCTCTCCAAAAAATTTTCCTAGCTGCAAGTTTGCCAGCAAATCTGTGGTATAAAGCCCAGAGCCCAGAGAGGGCGGCTGTGCAGTGGCAATTTACATTAACAGTACTCTTCATATTCATGTTATGCTAATTAAGCAAGTACAGCAATCTGATGCAATGATGATACTTAAACTGAGCTCTCTAATGGCAATAATGTGCCTCAAAGGGCACAAGTCCGTGTCCTGCCAATGAGTTTAATACACGCCTGGACAAGTTAAAGGTCAGGATGGTTATGATGTGCCAATAAGTGCTTCAAAGTAAGAGGCTTGGAATAAGCCCAGTTCTAGTCTTTTTAAAAGAGTTCTTATAAAAAGCTCCTAACTTGACTTTCATTATCAAATATTTTGCAAATATCCATTATGCTCATGTCTACTTCCATTGAGATAAATGCTATTGATCCAAATTTTCTGACATATAGCTGTGAACAACCTACCAAAATATGCTATGATCCCATACTAAGCTTGCCCCTTATAAGACACACTGTTTTACAATGTGGGATAATTTGGATAATTAAAATGAATTAAATTAAAAATTTGCCCTTTCAAGAGTGGTGTACAGACAAAAAATTAAGGCAGCTCATTCCTTTCTAAGGGTCCTTGCCTTTATGAAAACATTCAGTAATATGATTACCAAAGCAGAGGGTTGCAAAAAGGAGGTCAAGTCTGGTCTTGGTGGGAGACTCAGTTCTTATTTTTGAAACATTCACATGCCTTTTTCATAAGTACAACTGTTCTAACAAATATTTGACCTTTTTTTCTCTTCTCCTTGTCTTTTTTAATTGTTCTGCTATTTACTCTTTGGCCTTTTAACAGGAAGGATATTGTTATTGGCATTTTCTTTTTGACTTTTTAAAATTTTCCTTCATCATTCACTAAAATATTTCCTCTCCATCAAGTTTTCAGTTCTCCAAGGTTGTGATAGTCTTAGTTAAAAAGCTCAGTGTGTTCATAATGAATATATATTCTCTGGAACAAAATGGAGTTTATTGTTAATAACATCATTTTTTAAACAGTAAGTTTAGCTACAGTGAAATATTCTCAAATTACAGCGCATGCGACAAAAAACTGGCAGGGTAAAAATAAATGAAGTGCTATTATAATTGTGATTTAACATTATTTTTAATTTACTCAATTATGCTGTCCTATTTTCCAAAACCTCAGCTACCATTCATCTCCATTTCCTTGAAGTGATTGTGTTGATCAGTTCCACTAGGTCAGCTTTGTGTTTAATAGAGCTTGTTTGGAATCACGAAGACAGTCACTGTGATTGTATCCTCTCAAATAGAAGATGTTTAACCTCTGAAACTCATTCTCTTCAGTGCAATAATTCGTAGTCAAACTTTCAAAAGCACATAAGAGTATTAAAGTCTAACTCCAAAAAATGAACAAGAGGAAAATAAGCCCTCCTATGTGGAGATTTCAGAGTGTTCAGGAGGATTTTTATATTCAAAAGAATATGTAATAATCATAAATGTAGCCTTTAATGAAGTCTGCCAAGATTCCTTCATAGTGGTTGCCTATATACTGTTTTCTTTACTTTTTGGTTTCCCATCCAGAATGAAGGAAACATTACATAGCTTTTCCTTCCCCCTGCATTTCTTACACCAGACACATACTGTAAGTACACGGCTTCTGAGAAGCAATTAGAGTTAATGGGATTAAAAATCTAATCACACAACTGCTCTTGGCTTGTATCTGCAGAACTGCATAGTAAAGCCTCGAATTCCAAATGCACAAAAATGAGTTATTGCACTCATCCATGGAAGGTCTCTGTAGCCCTTATTTTATCTGGCTTTCTCCAGGGGCAGCTTTTCAGGGTTTGATCAGAGAAAATGGCTGAGATTTATTTCTTACAACAGGGCCATTTGCACTTTCTTGCTTTTAAATTGCTTTTGATATATGTTAAAGACGACAGCGAGAAAAGAAACAGGGGTACAACCAGGACAAGAATACATTAAAAAATACATTCTCCTGAGTCCATAGTGATGGCAATCACCACAGAGATGTTTTGCTTTCTTCCAGGAATGTTTCTGCTTTAAGAAGTTGAGGGAAATAGAGATGATTCAGCCAAAGCATTATGGGATGTGGAGTAGTCACTGCAAAAGGCAGAAGGGTCTGTGCTAGAGTTTTCCTGACCTTTGGTGACAAAGAAGAGGTTGGAATAGATGTTCTCTAAAATCCCCTTTGCCATTGAAATTCCATGAATACATAATGCTGAATGAAATGCTTATTATTAATTTATGATGTATATTATTCAAATTGTAAGATGCTAAGACAAGATTTTTATTGAAGGAAAAAGACATGACAAGAAACAACTCACCACAGTAAGATCACTTCTTTCCCCTGATGTTCTTTAGTCCAGTAAAATAAAAATAAATAATAATAATAATAGTAACATTTACTGTGTTATTTCAACTCTCTGGCACCTTGTTAAGAATTTGCTGTGTGCTATCCTCACAACCTTATGAGGAAGGTATTTTGTTTTATTTTATTTTATTTTATTTGCACAGAGAGAAACTAAAGCACAAAATGATTTTGCAATTCACCCAACTTCACACACTGGAGTGCCAAGTCAAAGGTTGGAATGTGGGTACTAGGGCTCCAAACCCCAGCTGTATTTACAAGCAAGAATATTTACTGAAAATCACCAGTCCATGTTGTTCATATGAGGAAAACTCTATCAAATGCCCTAATTGCCCTTCACAAATGCTTACAAGTCTACAAGCAAAGAAAAATAAAAGCTGCCCTCAGCTTCTCTCCCCATTAGATTTACTTGCTCTCCCTCTGCAGTTGAGTCATTTGAAACATTGCTGCATAAATATCTAGTTTACAATAATTTTCAAGCATTTCAATGGCCATCCCTCACAACTGCTGGGGATGCACCTAGTCACCTCACTCACAGTCAGTACATCTTGTTTGTCAGCGCATTCCTGAGAAATGTTCAGGCAGAAAGCTAAAATTCAGCATCATTTTAATTTAAGAAAATCATAGCAACATCTCTCACATTTCAAGGGCAAATAAAAACCACTCTTAGATTCTGAGATCACCAATCACGTTGGATTCTCAAGCTTTTTCCTCTTCATTAGTTTGCAATTATACTCACTATCATCAACACTCAGGAAGTAGCTAGCAATCACACTGAGAGAAGGATGTCAGATACCACAGGAAGTTCCTAACAAAGTTTCAAAAGGAAATCCACTGTATACAATGCAGAATATTTTCACTATGCAGTTATGTCTTATATACAGTTAGGTTATAAAGTAAATGATTAATGTGAAAATCAATGACATAAAAATTACCTCTGAAGAGACCCTAAATCACTCATATGGGTCTATCTGCATGGTTTGATTTAAACAAACCTCTGCTGATAGAATGTACATGCTTAATGTTTCCTCTGTGTGGGAAGAGGCAACAATTTCTTCTGCTGAGCAAGGATGCAACACTTTGCTTACATTTGGGGACTATAATTGTTTTAAAAAGTTCCATTTACCCATTCCTGGGCAACTGCAGGACTAAATTTATGTGTAAAAAGTGTTTATTTGATGTAGTATCCAATACATTCATAAACAATGGAGATAATTATTAGTATTAAGCCCTTATGTTAGTCCATTTTTTAAATCATAAATGTAAATTAATTTATATTTTCCTGGGAAAAATAGTACAAAATAAAACTATCCAAGTTCTACTAAATAAAATAAATGAATAAAATTGGAATAAAATAATTATTTTAAATCTTAAATGCTAATACCTGAAGAAAATTCTTTTAATCAAAAAAGTAAGAAAATCTAGATATAAATTTTGGAGAGTGGCATCTCCTACATTTTTTTTCCTTGTACAGTTTAATTTTAATAAAGAATGATTCTTCCAAATTGATCATTTTAAGATGATAAAATATTAATATCCTTTGACTAGTGACTAAGAAAAATATTCAGATGAAGAGAAAAATCAATAATAAATAGGGGCACAATATGGAAACGAAATTCTATCATTAACAATATCTTTGTTGTAATATTATACAGTATTCCAAAACAACAGTTTTAAAGAGGGAATAATATTATATAACATGCTTATGATATAATAAAGCAAAATTTCAAAGTAATTAATGTGGTATGTATGGTTAATTACTTATTCAATATCCATTCTAGCCTTCCTTTTCTTAATATAGTTTCAAACTGATTCAAAATTAAATAAATATTTGCTAGACCACTGTGCAGCTAGGGTTGGTCGTGTGACACATTTCTCTCATTGAGATGTAAGTAAAAGTGAATGGGAGGATCTTCCATGGAAGCACTTTTAAAACGGACAAAATCTTTGGGTACCTATTCTACCCTTTGCCTTTCCCCTTCTTCCTGCCTATCACTCTAGTGTCTCAAGGACCAGCTATCTTGAAACGGTGAGAGGAAGTAAGAGAATTAAAGCTATGTGGTAAAGATGGCTAACTGACATGAAGACTGTGGGACCTGACAACTAGCAACCCTGGACTTCTTTTATGTGAAGAAAAATAAATGACTAATTATTTAAACCACTCTCTTTCTCAGGATCTGTTGGGTTTGAATGCAATCTACAACCAATATAAGAATTTACATGGAACAACAACAAAATACTCACATGCACACACAGACAATACAGGTAGTCCTCGCTTTGAAAAATCTCATTATGAATAGATTTCAATTACCACAATTTAGCTAAATGACACCAGCTCCCCTAAAATATAGTTCAAATTTTAGTTACCAAAGTATATTAGCCATGAGTTATTTCATTAAATAAAAACTTCACTGCTAGCTATTCAGTCCACAAATCACTGTACACACACAAAAAACTGCTGATCATAATCAAAGACCAATCACATCACTTATTTCAAAATCTGTCAGTGATTGGTCAGTGCATGCTTGTTACTCCTTTCACACACAAACAGCAAAGCATAGAGTTGTATTGCCTTCTATCTCCCAGAGATAAACTCTTATGACATTTTTCAGAAGATCATGGAAAAAGAGAATTGACCAAGAAAGATGGAAAGATATAATGAAATAAATGAAAAGAGATAATGCTGGAAGTAAAATTTTAGTCAAACTTAACGAGATTACTGAAAAAGTAGCTGAGCATGAGAATATTAACATTGTAGCCATTTGAGAGACTCCAGATATGTAGCCAGTGAAACTTAGTGAAGACAAATTTATTGACATAAGTGAGGAAAATGGTTGTAATGAAAAGGATGAAGATGTTCCAGAGAACTGATGCTAGCCAAAAATAAAAGAAAAAAGCAAACTAAACAGAAAATCTCACTTCACATTCAATGAATGCTCAGAGGTATTTCAAAGTATTCAAAGCACAAAGCATAAAATTCTGGAAGCTGATTCAAACTTAGAAAGGAGAGTGATATTTTACAAGGGTATGGAAAAGATGATTACTCTATATTGTAAGTTGTATGGATGTTAAAAAGGAAAGTATTCAAACTACTCTTGTTAAATGTTTTAATATATAAGTTTATTGAGACATATTTTATCTGTCATACACTTATTTCAAGTGTATGGGTCAATGATTTTTGTAGTAAATTATCAAGTTGTGCAATCATTGACATTTGGAGTTTTAAGAACATTTCCCTCACCCCCCTGTCAATACTTCATGTCTATTTACTGTGAATCCTCTTGCCCCTTATGCCAACAACCTCTACCCTAAACAACTAACAGTCCTCTTTCTATCTCCATAGATCTGCCTTTTCTGGACATTTTATGTAAATGAAATTATCCAATATGTGATCTCTTGTGTTTGCCTTCTTTCAATTAGCATAATGGTTTTGAGGTTCATTCATGTCATAGCATGAGTCAGTAATTTATTTTTTCTTATAGCTGAATAGTTTTCCATTGAATAGATATACTGCATTTTGTCTATACATTTTCTAATGGATAGACAATTTGTTACCATTTTTGACTGTTAGGAAAAATGCTACTAATAATATTTCCATATTTTGATGTTTTACAAGGAAACACTTTATTTGATTTTTTTAAGTTCCAGGGTACATGTGCAGGATGTGTAGATTTGTTACATAGGGAATTCTGTGCCATGGTAGTTTGCTACACCTATCAACCTATCACCTAGGTATTAAACCCAGCATGCATTAGCTCTTTTTCCTAATGCTCTCCCGCCCCACCCTCCCGCAACAGGCCAGTGTGTGTTGTTCCCCTTCCTGTATCCATGTGTTCTCATTGTTCAGCTCTCACTTTTAAGAGAGAACATGCAGCATTTGGGGGTTTTGTTCCTGCATTAGTTTGCTGAGGATAATGGCCTCCAGCTTCATCCATGTCCCTGCAAAGACATGATCTCATTCATTTACATGACTGCATGGTATTCTGTGGTGTATATGGACCACATTTTCTTTATTCAGTCTATCATTGATGGGCATTTGGGTTTATTTCATGTCTTTGCTCTTGTGAATAATGCTGCAATGAAAGTAAGCATGCATGTATCTTTATAGTAGCATGATTTATAGTCCTTTGGGTATATTCCCAGTAATGGTATTTCCAGTTCTCAATCTTTGAGTAATCACCATGCTGTCTTTCACAATGGCTGAACTAATTTACATTCCCATCAACAGTGTAAAAGTGTTCCTATTCCTCCACAGCCTCACCAGCATCTGTTGTTTCTTGACATTTTAATAATTGCCATCCTGACTGGAGTGCGATGATATCTTATTGTGGTTTGGGTTTGCATTTCTCTAATTATTGAAATACTTTAATTCTTAATATGTTTTAAATTAGTTTACTAAATAAATGTTTTATTATTTTTAAATTTCCACATGTATGGTAAGAGTCTTTAATATTTTGACAAAAATTGTAAAGTCATGGAGTATTCATAAATTTTCTATTGATTATTAAGATTGCTTTGTGTAGTATAGCTTACATGGTCATTTTTGTGACCATTACTACCCATTCATACACACACACACACACAGAGTAGGGTTATACAAAAATATATCGGTTCCCTAGAGTCATGGGTTTAATACTTTATTACTTTTATAATTTAAAAAAGTAATAAAATATGTAAGAAAAATTTCTATGATTTCTTTATATCTCAACTAGAAAAATAATTCATAATACTTTTATACATAGAATGATTAAAATCATGTTTTTTCTTTTAAAAATGAAGACTGTATAAGGGAGGCAGAGACTGACTGGCTATGCAGTAATTAGAACAGAGGAAGGAAGGAAAGAAGGAAGGAAAACAGATATTAGAGAGACTATAACAATATCATAAGAATGAAAAAATGGTATTTTAAGGAAGTGGTGGTGCACCAGAGGTAGTAGCCCTGTGTACTGATCCTCAGTGCTATATTGGTTTCAGAGCTGATGGAACATTTTACTTCCTATTCAAAGGCAAGTCCAGGCTAACTAAACCAGAGCATGGGAATTTTGATCAGTTATTGCTGCTTCATTTAACTAAATCAAAAAATTTAGACTTATTTATATCCCTGATAATACCCTGGTAATCCATGATATGACTACCTCTTCAAGGGATCTTCTAGATTTATACTAAAATGGAATTGAACTATTTCTCTTGAAGACACATGTATTAGATCATGCTGCTTATAAAGACATACCTGACACTGGGTAATTTATAAAGAAAACGAGGTTTAATGGATTCACTGTTCCAAGTGGCTAGGAGGCCTCACAATCGTGACAGAAGGCAGAGGAGGAGGAAAGGGATGACTTACATGGCGGCAGGCAAGAACACGTGCAGAACTTTCCTTTATAAAACCATCAAATCTTGTGAAACTTATTCACTATCAGGAGAACAGCATGGAAAAAAACTATCCCTATGATTCAGTTACCTTTCACCAGGTCCTTCCCATCACACAAGGGAATTATGGGAGCTACAATTCAAGAGGAGATTTGGGTGGGGACATAGTCAAACCATCTCAACACAATAGTAGTATGCTGGACTCTACAAGGGGCAGTTACAACTGCACATTTACAGTTTGGAGAGTGTGCAGCACATGCTACATTTGCATAATAGGGGAACATGTACACTAGGGACACCATAACTAGCCCTAGAACCAGTAGGATATTGTAAAAAACAAAAAAGTGAGTGCCTTTAAAATCATGTTTGGTTTCTTGACATATCTCTGTCTGCAATAATAATTTTACATATGAAATGCCTAAGCAATTTTTAAATTGAATTTGATATTGTCCACATCTGCACAGTATAAGTGAGACTGACATGATAAAACAGAAGACTTTCTTCATCATTTGTTTTACTACAATCTATACTGGCCATGAAGATATTTGAGAATATAAAATTACAGTCCTTCTTTATTTCCTTTGTTGAAACACTGCTACTGTCTAAAAGTCAAGCTTATTTGAAATGAGCCTTTTAGAACCAATGTAGTCTGGAAAAAAAAAAAACAGAGTAAAGATGAACATAAATTGTTCTTTTCCATTTTTAAATAAGTTTAACCAATGAATGTTGCCATAGTAAGAAATTAAACCTTTGGAAGACTAATAATTTATTATTTCAGGTTTCATGTGGGAATATTAATATTAATTACCACAGATAATTATAATTTCTGGTGATAAAAACCTACTCTCTGGATGTGGAGAGGTGTGAAATTTGTATAATTCTAGACATGTTTGTCCTAATTGCAAAATTCCCAGAAGAATGGATTTTCTCATGTTTCTGCAGGGTGTTTCTTAAATCTATTACATTAAGAAGTTAAATACTGGCATATAAAAACCTCATCAGTTCAGAGATTACCTAAATTAAAATGTGTTACAATTTGAAATTTGTTCATTTTAAATTCAGTGAACATTTACAGTTTAAAAGACATTTAGTAAAGAATTTAATAGTATAAAAAGATTAGGGATTGCAGGAAATGGAGACATTTTAAATGGTTTAGTGGTTTAGCCTTTTTGTATAACAGTGAATTGCAAATTATACTTAGTTATTTTTTTAAAAAATTAGGTTCCCTTAAAAATTAAGTCCCAAACTTAATTTTTCTAACTCAAAAACCCAAAACAAAAATCTACAAAGTTTAACTTATCAAATCAGCCCATAAATACTAAATGTATGTTTCAATAAAAATTTTAGAGAACATGATCACCATTTTTGTTTCTATGGGAAACATGGTATCACAAAGTCACATTTCCAGGTACAATTGCCCCTTTCTACCCCTTTCTTTACTAACTAGTAGAAAGATTCTAGACAATGTATGGACTGGAACATTCTGAGGGCCCAGACAGGAAAGGAGTGGAGACGCTTTCTTGTTGCTGCAATGCCCAAAGCCTGGGGATCAACACAGTTGTCGCTGGGGTGATTCCACTGCAGTAGATTCTTAGTTGCCACAGCTTCCAAAAGTACAAGTTGGGGTGAGAATCTTTATAAGTAGCAATTATTAGTTACAATATTAGTGACTAGAAGTGTGGCGCTTACATCTTTTTTATTTTTTCATCAATCTTCAAAGCAACTTGAGAAGGTAAAAATGTTAACTTCATTTTATAAATAAAAATGACAAATTTTATGATGTGCTGTGTGATTTTGCCAGCATAAGTGGCTGCCAATAGTTCCTCCTATTCTTGTATGACCATGAGCTTCTCCTATCAAGAGGTAGAATTGATTCTTCCTGCCCTCAGTGACTTGCATTGATCAATGCAATGCATTATGATGTCTAGATGTTTCTGCTTTTCCTCTCTTGGAACTCAGCGGACACAGTGTTGGGAAGCCCAGCCCATCCTGCTGGAGAGAGAAGTCCTCTGGAGAAGTCTTGAAGGATACGACATCCCATGAAGAGATTGGCAACAAGGAGAAGAGTCAGGCAAGCCAGCTGCCAATTGGGTCCAATACCCCAAGACCCATGAGAAAGGGCTTCAGGGACCTTCCTGCTCAGCTCATCTACCAGATGAATGCAGCTGTGCAGTGACCCTGGGTGACACACATGCCAGCAAACCTCAAAATTATGAGAAGTGATAAATCATTGTACGAAGCCATAAAATTTGGGGTAGGTTGTTACACAGTAGCAGAAAACTGGTAAGTGTGCATAGAGATTTGAAGCTTCCTTTATTGACTCATTTAATTCACACACATCAATGGGGCAGGTAATGCTATCTTCCTGTTATAGATGAAGCAGCTGAAGCAACAGGGGCTAAATAGTATATGCAAAGCCACACTGCTGAGTGGTAAAACATAAGTACAAAGCGCGATTATATCCTGCCTCTCATAGGAGATGCAGAGGCTCAAGGAAGTCAAGTAGCCGGTAGTAGGATAGGATCTCAAGTCTGTGCTCTCCAAAGCATGTGCTCGTTAGGAGCATGAAGAGTGTTTTGGTGTAGTGGAAGCTTAGAATTAATGGGTAAAGATTGCAGATGAGAGTAGAAAGGTAGGTTGGGGCTAGATTGTGAAATGCCCATATGGACCTCTGGTCCAGTGATTTCTGAACCTTGGTCAGTAATGAAATTTTGACTAATCTGTGACAAAATAAAATTAAAAAAATTTATGTGTTATTGCATGACACATACAGATTGCCAACTATTTTATTTTTTTCTCCCTTGGAAGGAATCTCTTTTAATTTACAAGAATGTTCTTTCTACATTTCTTTTTAAGACAGTCTCCTTCTGTCACCCAGGCTGGAGTGCTGTGTTGTGATCTCAGTTCACTCAGCCTCCACCTCTTGGGTTCAAATGATTCTCCTGCCTCAGCCTCCCAAGTAGCTGGGATTACAGGCACCCACCACCAAGCCCAGCTAATTTTTGTAGTTTTAGTAGAGACAGGGTTTCTCTGTGTTGGCCAGGCTGGTCTCGAACTCCCAACCTCAAGTGATCCACCGGCCTCGGCCTCCCAAAGTCTGGGATTATGGGCATGAACCACTGCACTCTGCATCTAATGTTTAGGCCAGGTGTGGTGGCTCATGTCTGTAATCCCAGCACTTTGAGAGGCCAGATTGGGCAGATCACCTCAACTCAGAGAGAAAACACACTTATCACCAAGGAAATGGCCCAAACATTCATGAGGGATCCACTCCCGTGTTTCAGACACCTCCCATCAGGCCTCATCTCCAACACTGAGGCTTACAGTTCAACATGAAACTTGAGTTGGGACAAATATCCAAACTGTATTAGCTTGATTCTTTTAAATGAAATTATCACATTAATTTCCAGAGAACCCTCTTATCTACAGTGTGGCTCCTAGAATTTTAGATTTTATAAGTAGGTAATAATACACCTAAAGACACACACATATTATTTTGCCAAGCAGTGCAATCAACCTAACAACCACAATTCTCTGTTCTTTCCATTATTTTACAAAATAAAGTGCTTTTTTTTTAGGAGTCGCACAGGTTGATGTGCAGTGGCACAATCTCAGCTCACTGCAACCTCCGCCTTAAATAAAAGTGCTTAAACGTTGGAACCTCCTCTCCCTAGCCTTCTCTCTCTGTGTCTGCTGCCTTTGCCATGTGGCATGCTTGTTCCCTCTTTGCCTTTCACCATGACTGGAAACTTCCTGAGCCTCCCAGAAGCTGAGGCTGCCACGCTTCCTGTGCAGCCTGCAGAACCATGAGCCAATTCAACTTCTTTTCTTATAAATTACCAAGTCTAAGTTA
The DNA here is from genome assembly GCA_004027715.1 of Plecturocebus donacophilus. Lineage (NCBI taxonomy): Eukaryota > Metazoa > Chordata > Mammalia > Primates > Pitheciidae > Plecturocebus > Plecturocebus donacophilus. The sequence continues at coordinate 49,043 of PVKP010010404.1, forward strand.
TTTATTTATAGCAGTGCAAGAACGGCCTAATATACAAGCTTAATTGTGGCATTATGAATGCTTAATAAATATTTGGATATTTGTGTTTAAAGTTGTTTGCTCAGTAATAATAACTCGCAATTCTTGGTTACCTTCCATTCTCCACTCCTTTTTTTTTTTTTTGAGATGGAATCTTGCTCTTTTGCCAGGCTGGAGAGCAGTGGTGGGATCTCAGCTCACTGTAACCTCCGCCTCCCGGGTTCAAGGGATTCCCCTACCTCAGCCTCCTGAGTAGCTGGGACTAGGCGCACACCACGACGTCCACTTAATTTTTTGCGTGTATTTTAGTAGAGACGAGGTTTCACCGCATTGGTCAGGATGTTCTGGATCTCCTAACCTCATGATCCACTCACGTCGGCCTCCCAAAGTGCTGGGATTACAGGCGTGAGCCACAGCACCCAGCCCACTCCTTCATTTTTATGTCCCTGTTTGTTCATGCCTCTTTGGAGACTGTTGGGACCAGAATGCTTAGATATTTTGTCTCCTTTATTTGGTCCCAAATACTCTTCATGTTTAGCCTCTTCCTTAGCATCTCTTGTTACGTGAGGAGTGATACTGAGTATCTGTTCTGTGCTGTAAATTTATATAATAACAGCTTGTTTAATGATCAAATGATTGAACAACTTCTTAACGAGGGAACTTTGTGTTATCTATATATTTGAATAATCAGTGATAGCCCTGGCCTTGAAAATGATTGGACTGACTTCACCATAACAACAAGAAGGAATCATATTATTGCTCAAAAAATGCCTCAGAAAATCATTCTAAACTGAACAAACAAAAACAATGGGAGCAACAAGCTCTTATTTTAGTTCTCAGTTTTAATTTATGAAATTCAATGAAGGGCGGTAATTTAGAGAAATTGCTTGTAGTGTAAAACATGCCTTTTCCATCTTCAAGTCAGTAGAAAAAATATTTTAATACAATTTAAATTTTATTCTACAATAGTTCTCTATAATTATGCTTCTACTAATTACGGCTTTTATAGTTTGGGCTTAATTCTGCCTTCCAACCTATTTTCTACCAATTTTTTTTTTATCTGTGAGCTGTCAAAAGTAACATCTCTACTCTAATTTTTCCTTGTATAAAAGTCAGTAACTACTCCCAAGACCTCACCACAGTTAAATACACAAATGGAAAGGCAGATATAATAATAGGAAGCAAATTAGTTTTTGCCTCAGTGACAACAAGTACTTGAGATTCTATGAAGATTCCTCAAATAGCAAAACAACCAGGGAGGGCACTTCAGTTGCCGCATAAACAAATACTATATGCAGATATTCTAATTAAGAACATTGCCAAATGCTACCTTTAGCATTTGCTTTGCATTTCTAATTTAAATTATTCAGTGTGGAGTAATATCTGAGAATTTTAAGGGCCTGCTAGCCATCACATTTCTAAAACTATTTGTATATAATTAACTACACTAGTACTATTTGTACTGATGACTTATCTGTTCATATCCAAATATTCACTCTGTTGTCTGTTGTTCAGTTTCTACTCATTAAAAGGTAGCATTTTAGAAAAGGTCAGTAAAATTTAAAAAAAGGGAAACAAAGAATATGTTTGAGAATGAGTTGTCTTAATTTTTAAATCACACATTTCAGGTGAAGTAATTTTATAGCTTTAACGTAAATAAATATCTATAGAAATACCATAGCTATAAACACAATGTATAACACGTTTTATATTAAGTTCAAGGAACTTTATGTTAATACATTGGTTCTGGAAGCAATCTTATACAATCCTTGAGTGATGATCTTGTCAGACAATCGTAAATATGCTCATCCAATATGTAGTAATATTAAATTAATCACAGTTGCTGGTAGATTGTTTGACATGAACACAACTGCATATAAATTTAACCAACTGGAAACATGGTTCATAAAAGTAGCATTGGGCAAGGTGGCATCCACATGGAGAAATAAAAACAAGGCATTGAGTGTGTATCTATAAACAAGTGAGAAAGAAAAGTTAAAATCCCTCAAGGTGAAAATGCTGTAGCCCCACCATCTGGCTGTAACAAAAAGGACCAAAATGAAGTCAACCTCAAATTATCAACCTTGTCTGCTTATTTGCCATGCACAAGGCTCCACTGACTATTAAAACACTTCATAGGATAAACTCCATTATTACTGTTGCATTTTAAGAATTAGGAAATTAAAGCACAGAGAACTAAGTAAGTTGTTTAAGGACACAGAACCAATGGGGGAAAAAGCGCTCATTTGAACCAAAACAATTTGCTCCAGAGCTCATACTCTTAAATCACTTTACTCTGTAAAATAATATTGTTTTCAAAATTGGAAATATTGCAAATGATAATTCTTGATGCTAGACCAGTTGCTAATGAACCTTCTTGACTCTCATCTGGCTCTCTTGGAGCACATAATTCTGCTTTATCAACAAAGGCCAGGGTGTTTGACATGCCTGTACTGTTACAAGTTATCTTTAGAGAGAAAACAAAACAAAACAAAACAAAAACACCTGATGAGATGTGATTTAAGGGGTGAAGCACTGGTAGGAAAAATAACTCCAAAAGCTATTATTTTATTCTCTAGTAGGAAAATAATCAGTCATATATAATTTGGCAGTCTTATTTGTATATTTTTTCTGACCAACTCTACAAAACTGTGCTTTTCAAATGTTCTTGGCAACAACTATCTTGTGTTTCTATTGGTTCCCTAATTAATTAAATGAATCTTTGATTTGTGGCCACTAAACATTTTTATGATTCTAAAGGCTTTTTGCAACTTTTTCTTGGAAGATTAGAATACGGAATGCTGAAAATACAGAGGCACCATGATGTAGTATTAATGTTGTACAGATACTAGAGTCAGACAAACCTGAGAGCAAATACAGACACAGACAACTGCTTAACCCCTCTGAACCTTAGTACCATTATCTATAAAATGAGGGTAATAATTCTTAGCCTGCAAAGGTTATTGAAATGATTATAAAATATAAAATTTCTAAGGTACATAAAGTGGGTTTGACATATCTTCTCCAAGGGTCTTAGCTTGTTTCTTCTAGTTTTTTCAACCTGAGATAGTCAGATAACTATATAGCATATTACTACCAAATGATAGGCTTTTAAAAATAGGTAATTTTTTTAGAGAGAAGTTTTAGGTTCAAAAAAAAAATCAAAAGGATAATATTTCCCATAATGTCCTGCCTCCACATGCGTAGCCCCACTCATTATCAACATCCCGCACCAGAGGGGATACACCTTTAATAATTGATGAAATTTCATTAACATATCATAATCACACAAAGTCCACGGTTTACAATAGGGATCACTCGATGTTGTACATTCTATTGCTTCAGACATGTGTATAATGACATGAGTTCACCATTATATGATCATGCAACATATATTTCACTGCCCCTAAAAATTATCTGTGCTACTCTTATTCCTCCTCTTCTCACTCAGCTCCCAGCAGCTGCTGATCTTTTTACTATCTCCATAGTTTGGCTCTGTTCAGAATGTCACACAACTTAAATCAGATTGGCTTCTTTCACTTAACGATATACCTTTAAAGTTCCTCCATATCTTCCATAGTTTGAAAGCCCATTTCTTTCATAGTGCTGAGTAATAGTTCATCATCAAGATGTACCAGTTCATCCATTCACTTCCTGAAGTTATATATTTACTGCCTCTAACTTTTGGCAAATCTGAATAAAGTTGTTATAAACATCTCTGTCCAGATTGTTGTGTGGATATAGCTTTCAGTGTCTTTGAGTAAATACCAAGGAGCCCAAGTGCTGAATTATATGCTAAGATTATGTTTAGTTTTGTAAGAAACCACCAAACTGCCTTCCAAAGTGGTTGTTCCATTTCACATTCCAACCAGCAACAAATGGAAGGTCCTATTTTTCACAGTAGAATTTTGAACGCCACACTAAAATGTGTGTGTGGCAAGGGGCAGATTTGCAAAAGCTAAAAATAATGAAATGAACACAAATGCCAAAACTAAATAATATGGGAAAATATTAAAATAAAAATATTTTGTTATTTTTTTCTGAAAATAAGATTCTGCTTTCAGGCATACAAAGAATACCAAGGAAGTAGAACTGCTGTATTCTGCATTTGAGAGAATACTTGAATGAGTTCATAACAAATAATTTTCTTCCAAAGTGCTCCCTAAAGAATTGATTTCCACCCACTGTGTGTGTCAAACACTGTTTTAGACTTTGATGAAAATAAATGGCTTCTTCCATGGAAAATTAAAAAATGCTACCCATGTATCCCAGGTTAAGAACTCTTGTTGTAAAGGTACTATAAAAAATATTGCAGTATTAATTGTTAAAAGTAAAAAATGTTTTAAATGCCACCTTTATTGAAAACATAACAATGTGATATTGCACTTGATATTTTACTTTAGAAAATTCTTGTATCTATGTTTATTGACAGATTCTGTTAGGAAAAATTGTGAAAAATTTGAAATAAAACAATGGAAACAAAGCAACTATCATACTTTTCAGTGTTAACAGATACAGTGGGGATACTATGCCTTTCATTGTTTTTGAACTATTTCACATCTTCGTGAGTATTAGATAATTGATAGCAATGAAAATGGTATTTGCCCATAAAGAACCTCATTGTATTCAATGGAATCTGGTTATCCTTTGGATATTAATCAGTTTTGCATCTATTTGTAAATTAATTTACACACTTTTTATTTGACTAGTAACATTGAATTCTTTTTTGAACTGGTTGTAACATCTTACTATCCTCTCAATTAATGAGTAGATTAAATATTTTACATGTATTTCTTTAATGTTTATATGAGAATCACAATTTTTACCCTTCTGAAAAAATTATATCTATCTCTCTATCTTCTATCTTTCTCTATGAATATTTATGAGTTTCTATATTTACAAAAAAAACCTCTTCAAATCTTTGAGTAAAATGATGTTCTGTAAAAATAGGTCGCATATATCATGTCACATTTCTAATTCCCAGTATCACTGCTACATATCTGGTTGTTTCCATAACTCTACTAAGAAGCAGTAATCTAAATTAGAATATGAGCCATTCAGGGATATAGATAAGAACTCTTAACAATCAGAGTAACAAAGTGAATCATTGAAATAGAAGGAAAAGTAGATTCTCTTTGTCTTGGTGAAATATAAAAAAGGACAAGTAAATGGATAGTTTGTCTAGCGAGTGGCCTAAGGGCACAGTGCTCTTATGACAGAACTTATATCCAATAACTAAAGAACAATTCATCATTTTCAACTTAGGTTTTACTTAAACGGTGCAGACTATGAATAATTCTAAGTTTACTCACATGATCAGGATACTCTGCTTTTAGCTCATGACCTTTCATTTTAAAACATGAATATTTTAATAACTCTAGAAATAATAATTGTCATTTTTATATTCTGTGAGCAAACACGGGATGAAGAGCTTCTCATTTGTGAGAGTTTTGATAGAAACCATAGAAAAGATAACCGAAGTTGAAATTGCTCCATTTGTTTTGCAATGATGTGGACCAAGGCGGCAAATAAACTCACTGGCTGGTGACATTACTCAGTTTTTGTCTGATTCTAATCCCTTTGGATACTCTGGTCCTCCAAGAGTTGTATTAGTAGAGCAGTGCCATTTAAAGTCTTTCATAGGCTCTAGAGTCTTATACTTTTGAAGATCTTAGTCCTCTTTATACCAAATCTATTAAAAGTACCTATATATGAATTGTGTTGGGTTACCATTGCCTTTCCAATACATTACTTTTATAAAAATTTAATTAGATACTTATTTTGATTTTTTTAAGTTTTTTTTTTTTGGAACCAATTTATCTTTTATGGCTCTCATAACTTTTTATGAGCTATGAAAATTTTGTAGATCCTAAACCACATTCCCAGAATAAGTAATTGTTAAAATGTCCTACGATGGATTTGGAAATCCATGTAAGACATATAGTCCTATTTTTATGCTTTAACATTCACTAAATAAAAACAGCAAAACCTATCCATTGCAGGTATAGGAGACTACAGAGGAATGTTAAGCTATTTGGTTTTGTCAATCCAGAAGGCTTTCCCATACTCCTTACTCTGGTAACCTACTATACTCCAAGTCTTGGAAGTGGGCAGGTGATCCTGGTCTAGACAACATTCTATCACTCGAGGTCAGTACCCTGAGCCTAATGGAGGATAGGTTCCTAGCCAGTGGGCAAGTGATCCTGGTCTAGACAACATTCTATCACTCGAGGTCAGTACCCTGAGCCTAATGGAGGATGGGTTCCTAGCCAGACTGAAAGGCCAGTAAGTATCAGAGAATGTGGTCAACAAGCCAAGAGTAGCAAAAACAAGCAGAGTTGACAAGATGAACCAAAGAGTCTTGCTGTCAATATTGTGGTTGTATGTCCCACAGGGCTTTCTGGAAGATACCTCAGAAACCAGTAGCATTTGAATCACTTTAGCCTGAAGATTCAGTACATGACCTCTATAGTCAATCTGCAATCAAACCCCAGCTCTGTCAATAGATGTGGCCCCATTCATTTTACTTAATGTCATTATGGTTTGATTTCTTCAACACTAAAAAAGGAAAGATGATAATTGTAGTAATAACTCCTAGGTCATAGGGATTTTGTGAAGATAAAATGAATTAAGACATAAAAGCCCTTAGAAACATGCCTAGCATATACTGAATTGTGTACTTAAATGTTAATATTATTATTGATCTAAGTTATGTGAACACGTGTTCTTTTTTTCTTAAGTTAGATGAAGTTTTGATGTTATAGCTTGCAATTGATTGATTATTAAAGACATCTTTTGGGCTTTCTTCTCTTATGCCATGAATGTTAACTTCCAATATTTTTCTCAAGAGGGAATCTATTTCTGAGAAGAAATGTAACATAGTAATTATCCCAGATTTCACAATGGCTATGGTACTGGCAGCTTTTATCGCCAGCTAAGATATGAAGCACATAGTTTTGGATTCCCAGGTGATCATCACAAATTGACTTCTATGAGGCAACTTATGAACAGGAGGCAGAATTATTTGCTTTGGAGATGTGATCAGATCCATAGCAAACCATATTGCTCCTTTTTTCTTAAGGAAAATGAATGGACTAAAGATAGCTTTAAAAAAATACATGTGCTTTAAACAATCATTAACAGTATACATTAATTTGAACTAAAAGAAGAAATACAAATAGATTACATTCAATGAACTGGATAAAAACCTTATAAAAGAAATCAAGGATAAACATCTGGCTTAGAAAGTTAGTAAGTTTCAGGCTATCCTTCATTGTACCAATTAATCCCTTTTCTGTTGGAAAACAATTCAGAGGGTCAAACAGGAAAGGCTGCCACCATCCATATTTCACTTTTAATTATTTGCTATTTTGCTCAATTACATGCATCAGGATATTTATGTGTGAGGATTCCTGCTAAGGAGTATTTCTGAAGTAGAAATAATTAAAGTGGACATGAAATCAAACCCACTATGAAACAGGAGTCTGTACTCTAGAGGAAAATCATCTTGACAAAAAAGTCTAGGCTAAAAATAACATGTATGGGCCAGGCGCGGTGGTTCATGTCTGTAATCCCACAACTTTGGGAGGCCAAGGCAGGCAGATCATGAGGTCAGGAGTTTGAGACCATCTTGGCCAAGATGGTGAAACTCCATCTCTACCAAAAATTCAAAAAATTAGCTGGGCTTGGTGGTGTGCGCCTGTAGACCCAGCTATTCAGGAGGCTGAGGCAGGAGAATTGCTTGAACCCAAGGGTTGGAGGTTGCAGTGAGCTGAGATTGTGCCACTGCACTACAGCCTGGCAACAGAACAATACTCCATCTCAAAAAAAAAAAAATTACATGTATGATCCAGCTATTCTCTTGGGGGAACAACTGGTGAAAAAGTGAAAAAGAAGAGACTCAATGAGAGTTTCCAAAATTTTAATTTGAATTATTTCTATACAGGGCATATATTATTCTTATTGGCTTGTCTAAGGCCAATCATATGCCCACCCCTGTCCAATCAGTGTGATGTGAGACAATCATGCCCTTTTTGCCAAGACTTCAGTCCCATGCCCTTCTGTAGAGGTGGAGTGGCATTCCAACACACTAACATGAAGTGAAGTAGAAAGGCATCGTTTGCCGCATGAAGTCAAATGTACATGAAGACGAGTGGTGATATGATGAAAAAAACCTCTAAATGCCAACTACTTTCATACTTTGCTGGATCTTATGAAGGCAGTGATAGTTTAAAGTGGAGACAAAAGAATCCTCTTAGAACAAGGAGAAAGCAGAGAGAGAGCAGAGTCATTTCATGACAGTCTCCAAAAAGCTTTTCACCTTTCAATGCTTTGGCTATCTTTTAAGTGTTTATTTGTAGGATTATACTTAAAACTAAAAATGGATTACATGTTATCTTTTTTTGCTTTAAAATAGATCAAGATAAAATAGTACAAATATATCTACTATATTCTTAGGCCTATGATAAAGATCTATAGTTGTTGCCTTTTCTTACTTTTCTTACTTGAATCTTAAGGTGAAACTGGTTTCATTGTGAATAACAAAAGAAACAAAGTTTCTCACAGAAATATTTCAATGGAGATATTAATTGTCCTATCTGATAGGCATTTAATGGTATTAAATTCAAATTTAATGAAAGCAGAATTTAATTTTATTCATCTTTCCTGGAATATAACTCATGATGATTCATGTATATTTTGATGTTTTCATTACTAACACAAGAGATGCTGTTTGAGAATTTCAATTTAATTAATAATATTTTGATGTTGTTAATTATTTTTAACACTTATGCCAGCAATTCAGTTGATACTGTAGAGTTTAAAATTCAAAACGGTCTCTCTTAAAGGCTTTTATTTTGTATTAAAAAAAAACCTCACATTGATATTTCTTTTCTAATACAAGTATGTGAAAAACAGAACTTTTTGATGAAAATATCATATTTTAAAAGTAATGATTTTAACATTTTCGGCCTCCTCTTAGTAATTCTTTATCAGTACAAATTTATAAAATACGCAAAATCACAATGGTCTTTAAATAATATAGAAAATTTGATGCTGTGGTTTGATTGCACGATATTTTTATGGAAGGAGCATAATGTACAGCCTTGAACTTGGTGGCTAATATGAGTTCTGGCACTGCCACTAACACTTGTGTGCTTGGACTGCCCACATTTGCAAATGACCTCGTTTTGCTTATATATGACATGGAACAAATAACCTTAGCCAATGTATTTTGGGGCCTATTGAAGTTTTTCAAGAAACCAAAGAGAAGTAATATCTATAAAAGCATGCTGTATATTTTCAAGGGCTATGCAAAATTAAGACAATATTATTATAGTGTCTTTTCTTGACCTCAAGGCTAAACTTGTTCTAAGATTCCAAAATGCCCACAGCATCAGGTTTTTTTAAAGTCTGAACTGAGTCAGGGTAGTTACATGTAGTACAGAGGGATGTGGTGAAGTTTTTGGGCTCTGGTGTCTCCATGGGCCTATGACAGCATTGGAAACTTTGCCAGGGCACAGGTGCTTGTGACAGTTTTGTGGGCATACTGGTCACTTCATGTACTGACATAGATACAGAAATTTGAGGATGGTAGTGACTACTGACTATTGAATAGAATGAATATATTATTCTGGAAAATATCAGAATAACTGGAAGGAACTTGAGAAGTTAGAGTTTTCACAGTGAAGACGAAGAGCAGAACCAGATAAATATGTTTTATTGCTGTTTCTTTATTGTAACTTTATCAATAGGCTTCTGCCATATGTTTAGTATCTTCCATTAAAGATTTGTATGAAAATGTGAAAATATTTGGCAGAATTATCTACTCAAAGTAAGATACATAACTATCTTCAAGTAATTTAACACATTTTTAAGATTTCTTTTTTTTTTTAATAGAATAGTTGTTCTATTGATCATTTCTTTTTCAAATAATATTTTATGGTTGGATAGAATAAATATATGTAGAAATTCTGAAAAAAATCATCATTAAAAATAGTATGTAGAAATCCCTAAAATATTCTAATATTCAACACTTAGACATAAAATTTAGTAGCATTTTAAGAATTTTTTTTCCAGTCCATCCATCTTTCTAGCTATCTGAAATTCTATCTTCTGTTTATCTATTGGCCTATTAGTCTCTTTTATATAGTTAAAAATATGTTTTAGATATGGTTTTAAATATTACATTTTTATAACATTAGGTATTCATCATTTTCCCACGTCACAGACTCATTTCCTATGTAGAATAATTGCTGCTACCATCTATAAGACATTTAACAGATAATAATAAATTTCAAAAACTTCATTAACACAATCACAGTTTCAGGATCATCCATGTACCCAATTATAATAGAACTCCCCTGAAAGTATTTAATAAATGCTGACTTTTGAAGCATCTGCACACACATTGTACTTTTTTTTTTTTGAGATGGTGTCTCCCTCTGTCACCCAGGCTGGAGTGCAGTGGCATGATCTCAGCTCACTGTAACCTCCACTTCTTGGGTTCAAGCTATTCTCCTCATTCAGCCTCCCAAGTAGCTGAGACTACAAGTGTGTGCCACCACACCCGGTTATTTATTTATTTATTTATTTGGTTGTTTTTTTGTATTTTTAGTAGAGACAGTGTTTCACCATGCTGGCCAGGTTAGTCTCAAACTCCTGACCTCAAGTGATTCACCCACCTCAGCCTCCCACAGGCCTTGGCCTTCCATGGTGCTGGGATTGCAGGCATGAGCTACCACACCTGGCCTGATTGTATGTTTTTGGGAGGAAAGTGGCAGAGGAGTGTCCATAGGTGGCAAAGATAGAGGATCTTATAGAGGACTAAACTAATGTTTATGCTTTATTTGTATATTTCTTGTGCATATTTCATATTCATAGGTAGCAAATAGCCACAAAATTCACAGCTTAAAGCAACACACATTACCTCACAGTTTCTATAGGTCAGAAGTCTGGGCATAGCTTAACCAAGTTCTCTCCTTCAAGGTCTCAACAGGTTGCACTTGGGGTGTCAGCTTTGAGTGCATTCTTATCAGAGGCTCAACTGGGGAGAAGAGCCATGTCCAAAGTTCCCTTAGTTGTTGGTGGGATTCCCTTTCTTGCAGCTGAAGGATTGAAGGTTTTAGTTTATTGTCAGAGGTCATCCTCAGTTCTTTGAAGCTGCTCCCTTCAGTTCCTTGCTACTTGGGCTTCTCCAATGTGGCAACATAATTATGGCAGCGTGCTTCTTCAAAGTCAACAAGAAAGAGAGAGACCCTAGGGATTTTTTTTCCTGTTGAATTTTTTCCCCAAAACCAAATGGGCTCTTATGCAATATAACATGAGCAATAGAATGACATCCTTCACTTTTACCATATTCTGTTGGTTAGAAGCAGGCCCCACCCTTACTCAGTGGCTTGAATACTAGAAGGCAGGAAATACTGGAGTTCACTTTAAGGTAATTCTCAAATCTTCCACAATTAACATGCATTTTGTTTGAGATTTTTTAAAAGTTAAGTCCTTCCATTTTTAACAAATGGGCTTACATCTTCAAAACAATACTGGAAGAGTCAACAACAATAAACAGCAAATATCAGAGAATAAATTATATTTTATATTTCTACGTTAAATATTATAAAAGAGTATTAGAGAAAGTTTAAAAGACCTAAATAACTAGAAACTTTTTATGATAAATAATTAAAAGATTTAATATTTTGAGAGTAAATGATCCTTAAACTGATATATAAGTTTAAGTCATTCCAATTAAAATTCTAAAAGGTGCATGTGTATGTGTGTGTGTGTGTGTGTGTGTGTGTGTGTGTGTGTGTGTATAGATTAACAAAATAATTCTATAAAGTTAAATATATGCAAGACAATCCTGAAAAACTAGGGTTGAAGAAGTTCACCAGATTTTAATATTATAAAGCTGCAGTAATGAAGATAGTGTGATATTGGTGTACAAATGGACAGATAGACCAAAGGAACAGAATGCTTGGTCCAAAAATAGATCCAGATATAGAGGTCAACTTAATTTTGACAAACATGGCAATGCAGTGTATATCAGGAGCTGGCATTGGTCTTTTCGAGCTGTGGTGCTGCAGCAAACAGATACTATACATATGGAAAAATATCTGGATCCCTGCCCCGCACCAGACACACAAAAAAGTTTAAATTGAACTAGCAGATCTAAAAGTGAAAAGATTAGTAAAGATTCTAGAAGAAAACATAGAAATATTATTATAACACTGGAGTAAGCAAATATTTCTTACACGGAACATTATATGTATAAAATTATAAATATATGTAATGTTTATAAATTGGACTTATTAAAACAAAGCACTTCTGATGAGCAAAAAATATATTAAGAGTGCATATGGGCTGGATACAATGGCTCATGCCTGTAATCCTAGCACTTTTGTTCCGCTGATGTGGGAGGATTGCTTGAGCCCAGAATTTGAAGACAAGCCTGGGCAATATAGTGAGACGTCATCTTTACAAAATAAATCAATAACCAGATGTGGTGGCTTGGATCTCTAATTCTAGCTACTTGGAGGACTGAGGCGGGAGGACTGCTTGAACCCTTGAGGTTGAGGCTGCAGTGAGCTGTGACTGAGCCACTCCACTCCAGTTTGGAAGACAGAGCAAGACCCTGTCACCACTTAAAAAAAAAGAGAGAGTGTATGCATGTAAGTCACAAACAGGAAGATGATCATCTGGGAAATGACTCATATCTAGCATAGGTATACCCTACAAATCCAGAAAAATACAAAACAAATTTAAAATGATGGACAAACGACTTGAACAAATGATACATAAAAGAAGATATCCATATATTCAATAAACATTGACAAGGTGGTCAACATTATTAGTTACTAAGGAAATGTAATTAAAATCAGAATGAGAATGTTTCACACCTACTAGGATGGCTAAAATAAAAAATACACATATAAATAATGTCAGAGATATTAGACTTTCCCCCACTGATGATGGAAATGTAAATTAGTTCAATCACTTTGGAGAACTACTTGTATTAATCAGTTAAAGCTAAACATAAGCAGGGAATTATGTCAGTAATTATACTTCAATCCAAGAGAAATAATGCATATGTCCACCAAGTTCACATGTAAAAATATTCATAGCAGTTTTATTCAAAAATTGAATAAAGTAGTAAAACAGTGGAAACAACTCAAATATACACCCACAAGAGAAGGGTTAAGCAAATTATTATATACTTATACAATGGCAAACTACTCAGCAATAAAAACATATATGCTACTTTTATACACAGCAACATGGAAAAGCTCCCCAAAATATGTTAAGTGAAAAAAAGACATAAAATAATATATTTAATATACTGTATGACTCAATTTAAATAAAGTTTAAAAGAGGTGCTGGAAATCTAATCTATTATGATAGAAGGAGTAGTTGTTACCTATGGGGAAGGTGCTATTAGCTGAAAGGAGAATGAGGGAAGGTCTTGAGACAAATTTGCTCTAAGAGATGCTCAAATGGGTTAAATATGTAAAATCCAACTGAGCTACACATATGAAATGCGTACACCTCACTGTATGCAAATTAACCACTTCAAAATAAGAGGCACATCTGGAGCAAAATCTTGAACATTCATGTCTGTTTCCAGGTCTCACTGCATTACAACTGCAAGTACTGGGGACTTTGTTTAGTCTTCATATTATAATATAATCTTATTTGACCTACAGTAATCTTGTTTCTCTCTTTGTTCCAAAGTCTTCCTTTTCAGTCTCCAGCTAATTTCTGAACTTTTAGTTCTCTTTATTGAGCTCATGACATGTCCTGCGATTTGCCTTTTTTTCTCCCTCACAAAGAAATATTGCATTGTATTCTGATGCTGGCTGTGTCCTGCTGCCCAGATCCACTTGGGCTCTGGAATTAGCAATCATGTACATAATTAGTTGACGTCCAAGAGCATAGCAACTGATAACAAAGTAACATAGCGAACTACTCTCAAAACACACAACTCATTCAAATTTATCTCTTTTTTTTCCACCGGGAATGTTTTGAAATAATACAACTCTGTTTATAAAGTCTAGTGTGGAAGAAAAGAAAAAACAGTAGTAGAAAAAAAAAAAAACAGAACTTCAACTGCAATGTTTTAGGCCTCTGATTTTAGAGATATAAAAACTGTGACATTCAGAAGTTAAAATGAATTACCAACATAATCAGATAATTATATTAGCATCAGTGAGGAAATATATTCTTTTATATTTTAAATTCAAAACTGATCAATCCATAAAACAATATGCACAAAATTAATGTCACACAATTAAGTTTCTACATATCAAATTTCAATATAGACACATTCAACAATTTATTGAGCACCTACTATGAATCTTCCATGAATCTATTGAAATATATGTTATAAACAAAAACCCAAGTTGTCTTCAATTAACTTCCATTCTCATTAGTGGATATAATAGGATGCTATCAACAATAATTGAGAAGAAAGTGTTCCTTTGTCATCAACACACTGTTTAGAAGTTTTGCCTGTTAGAACAGTCAGGAAGGAGGGGAATCTGGGCCAGCTAATCAGCTTCAAGTCTGGTGGTAAATGGTATGTTTGATGTTGCAGCTAGATCACCTTGACTTCTGACATTTATCCCATGAGAAAACAGGGGTGCTATTATGCATCACATTAAAAATAAATGGAGGTGCCTTATGTTAAACATCTAGATCTCACTTATATTGCCAATGTCTCATCCAGATCTAGAACATTTCTACTGACAACACATAGAAGAATAGGACAGGAGCTCTGAAACAATATTCTAAAGAACTTGGAGCTGAAGGACAATCCAGGTGAGTGATTCTGAATCCTAGCTATATATTGTCAAGTACAATAACTCTCTGTATCCCAACCTTTAACTATTCTGATTTAATCTGGTCTTAGTTGAAGACAAACTATCCACATATATTTTTAAGCATTCCTATGCCACTACCGAGAATCATTTATTCATGTCAAGAGTGTGAATGTAGATTTTTAGAATAACTGATGAAGTCATCTTATGAAGCCAGAAGAAAAAAGGGCAGAGTAACCAAACAAGCACATCTCCAGGTACATCCAATTCTTCAAATCTTTCCAGAAAGTAGCAAGAACAGCATAAGAAATTAAAGAACACAACAGAATTTTGAAGGTAAGTTTTGATAAAATACTATCAAATATAGAATAAAACAATAAGGAAAAACAAAAAAAGCACTAGCCCTTTAAGAAATAGGAGGCCGAGGGAGATCCAAGATGGCCGCATAGGAGCAGCTCAGGATTGCAGCTCCCAGGGAGGGTGCAGAGGGTGAGTGGACGCTACATTTCCAGACGGATTTTTATTACCCCCAGACCAGGAGATCCCCAGGCAGAGCAGCGCCACAGGTCGCCAGTGCGGCTGTTTGGGCCGGCGCAGCTGTTTCGGCCGGCGCGGCTGCTTTGCCGGCGCCCCGGCGCGGCGGTTCTCCGCACAAAATCCACTGGTCTGTGTGCCCTTTGAACTGGCGAGTGGAGCTACGGGAAGGCAGATTAAAAAGGGGACTGAATCAGGGAGCCAGCCCAGGAGATTCCCAGGCAAAAAAGCGCTACGAATCTCAGCGCCGCTGTTTCAGCC
>PVKP010010405.1:0-64732 GCA_004027715.1 Plecturocebus donacophilus
TCTTTTGCTGTTTCTTTCTTTCTCCTTTTCTCTCTTTTTCTAAAAAAAAAAAAAACATTCATACACAATAAGTCCTTTTTTTTTTTTTAGCTGACCAGCTTTAAATTGCAGTATCTTAGTTTTAAAAAATAATTGGTTCTCCTATCTTTTGCTTTATTTTGAATAAGAATTAATATTATTGTTTTAAAGTGATATGGTATGAGAATTATGAATTCATTCCCTTGAAGAGACACCAAAGGTGAAGGGATCAAAATGGAATTCTGATATACTTTATGATCAAGGAAATATTTTTTATGTTATTAAGTAAAATTAAACCTCAACTATATAATAGATTTTTGACTCTAAAATGCAAGTGTTTCTGCCTTTGATGATCTCTGTAATGCCTATTTCTGTCTTGTGACTGTTAGCTTATTAGAGGTAATTCTGCTTTAGCTACCATCCTGGAAGGTAATGCCAAATCTAGAAGTGCCTCTTATTCCTTCAAAGAAAAGTTGTTATGTATATTCCGTATTTACTGAATGTCATTGTAGCCCATTATTTTGAAAGGAGTGTAATGTAAAATAGTGTTTGAATCACTGATAGCTTTCTTTAAGCCCAATGTTTAAGTATCATATGTACTATATTTGCCAACAATTCTGGGTAGGTATTTGCTGTCCTTTTTTAAAAGTCATTTCCATGTATGTGTCTAGCCTCGAAAAAGACAAAAGAAGGAACAGTGGCTATGCTGGCTTAATCTGAGCCAGTATCTGACCTGATTGCTTTTCTTCAAGGAGCCATCTATCAATCAGGCTTGATTTCCATGAAATGGTTTATGTTTGAAGCATAGGCTGTTCATTGCTTTTAATAGCAAAACACAGAAGCTGGAAAATAGTTTTTAAATGGAGTCAGCCAATGTAATTTCTGAGCATAATATTTTTATACAATTTTTACAAAAATCTTGCCTTCCAACTTTGCTTTCCAGTTGAGCCTAATCACTCTGTGGGTTTTGATGATCTAGCGGGTATGAAGCACTATACATTAAATGCAGTGTTGACAAAGGAAATTCACTAGCAAGGGTTTCATTAACTGAGGATTAAGCTAAAACCCTTTCCCCGAATTGCCAATAAATGAGACTCTAATCTAAAATTTCACATTAAGTTTAGTACATCTAAAACGTGTATGTTCGCACATGTGTGTGTACTTTCTGAACGAGTGCGTATGTGAATGAGGGCAAATCCCAAAATGAGTTAAAATTTTTTTATTATTTAGTTGTCTGAGAAAGTACAAATATTTCTTGTAAGTATAATGCACTAAGCAAGGGAAAATCCTGCAACATAAACATACTCAATGGACTCATCCAAGCAGATGCATATATATACATAATTGTCTATATACATATCCAAATACAAAATTGAGAGATTTGAAAGGGGAACTCTTTACCATATTACATAGATAGGCTTAGGCCTGATTTGAGAGAATACATTTCATGTTTATTTTACACAGTGGAGACTTCTAAAAGGCCATTTGCAAGGTCATTCCTGAAAATTCCACTCTTAAAAAATATTTTGCAATTTTCCTTGCATTTTCTATTATATTTGGATTTGATTGTGATTATTAAACTACTCTGAGGTAAGAATAAAGGTTGCTTGGACCTTGCTGATTTTTTTTTTACATTACTGATTTAAATATATATTTTAAAGGCAAAATTGGTTGTAAATGAACATATCTATGTAAATATAACTCATGATTATATAAAAATAATTTTCTACTTATTAATCATATTTTTTAGTTAAGAGAATAAGCTTTACTTATTTTTGTCTGAGTAATTTGGATTGATGTTTAAATTTGATGATTAATGGCTTGTAAAACTTTAATTGTGCTGTAATGATCTAATTTTCAATCATGAAGGTTGTGATGAATTTGTAGATGTTCATAAAATAGTAATTCTGTGAGCTTCAAATGAACTCCATGGAAAATTTGGTGCAGTCCTTGCTCTGAAACTGATAAATGATATCCTCTGCTTGAAGATGAGTCAACAAAAGCTTTGAGAAGTTAAGTGACTTGCTCCAGATTTTGTGTTTTGTTTGTATACTGTAAATGGGGAATTAGAACACAAATAACTTTCCACCATCTTGTTCAGTTTCCTTTATTGCATTACACCATATTTAATTAATTCATTCATCAGTTCATCATGTTTCACTTTAAGAAAGTTTTATATAATTTATTAATTTCAAACATATCTGGAATACAAAATCTTATAGAAATTCCATATACTTGGCTAGGTGTGGTGGCTCATGCCTGTAGCCCGAGCACTTTGGGAGGCCGAAGTGAGCGGATCACCTGAGGTCAGGAGTTTGAGACCAGCCTGGCCAACATGGCAAAACCCATCTCTATTAAAAAACAAAAATTAGCCAGGCATGGTGCTGCGCATCTGTAATCCCAGCTGCTTGGGAGGCTGAGGCAGGAGAATCACTGGAACCCAGGAGGCAGAGGTTGCAGTGAGCTGAGATGGTGCCACTGCACTCCAACCTGGGCAACAGAAAAAGACTCTATGTTAAAAAAAAGTTTTTTATTTTAAAATTTATCCCATTTCATGTTTGACACAAATAAGAGCAGTAGATATGATTCTAATAAAATTGGGTTAATGAATACTCGTTTTATATTTTTGTGCCCGATGGGTTTTGATTACACTGACGGTTAAAAAAGCAAACTAAAGTTTCAGATGCTTTAGTTCTCTCCACTAAATATTAAAGAGAATAACTTGGACTGAGAACTAGGAAGAAATGATAAACGAAAAAAGTTTGTGATTAAAGGTTTTCAAATTATATGACTAGATCTGCTGCTCCAGCACTTCAACAAAGAGCTCCATTTTCTATCTCAGATGAGGGTGGTCTCAAGTCATCAATGCCTGATCTGACGGAGTAAATCTGAAACAAATTGCTGCCACAATAATCCTTCGCTGGTATGACATGCTAATAAGGAAGAAAATCACAAATGTCTTGAAAAAGAGTTGATTTCATTGGTGAACAATACATTCATTATCATCTAATAAAATGAATGAATGTAATCTCTTTTATCTTTATACATTAAAATAATTTTAAGGAAACAGGTATATTTATCTGGATGAAATAAATGATCATCGAATTATTTTTCATAATTGTGAACTTTTAGAAATAATCTTATTAGATGAACATATTTTGTTTGATCTTTTGCTTTTTTAAATTTCATACAAAATGGCATTAAATAAAGTAATAGCACCACGTAAAATTCAAATAAAGTTTAATGAATATCCAAGGCTGCCAACCACAGAAGCATCATTGTTCAAATGTTTCTTTGGGATGAAAATTGCAAGCAATGATTTTTTTTTTTTTTGAGATGGAGTTTTGCTATTTTTGCCCAGGCAGGAGTGTAATGGTGAGATCCCGGCTCACCACAACCTCTGCCTCCCAGGTTCAAATGATTCTCCTGCCTCAACTTCCAGAGTAGCTGGGATTACAGTCAGGCACCACCATGCCCGGCTAATGTTTTTGTGTTTTTAGTAGAGACAGAGTTTCTCCATGTTGGTCAGGCTGATCTCGAACTCCCGACTTCAGGTGATCCGCCCGCCTCAGCCTCCCAAAGTGCTAGCAATGAATTCTTAATGCCCAAGTTTGGTTCTCATTTCTGACTGTGCATGTAAATGATCATCCCATTTGCCCACTAGAATAACATTTTATATGACACTTTATATATATATAAAGTGAGACCAGCCAGGGTAACATGGTGAGACCCTGTCTCTACTAAAAATACAATAAAATAGACTATGAGAAAATAGCATGTAATGCCATAAATAGCAACTTTTAAAAAAGATACATGAAGCTGGGCGTGGTGGCTCACACCTATAGTCTCAGCACTTTGGGAGGCTGAGACAGGCAGATCACTTGAGCCCAGAAATTCAAGACCAGCCTGGACAATATGGCAAAACTGGTTTCTACCAAAAATATAAAAATCAGCTGGGTGTGGTAGTGGGTGCCTTGTAGTTCCAGCTACTTGGGAGGTTGAAGAGGGAGGATTGATTGAGCCCAGGAGGTTGTGGCTGCAGTGATCTGTGATTGTACCACTGCACTCCAGCCTGGGTGATGGAGAGAGACCCTGACACACACACACTCTCAATCTCTCTCTCTCTCTTTATATATGTATACACACACACACACACACACACACACACACATATATATATATAGGAATGATTTATATTTATATGTATATACATATACAATTCTCTCTCTCTCTCTATATATATATATATATGAGGAATGATTTTGAAAAAGTACATTAAGGCCTCTGAAACTATTATTTTATTCTAGGTTTTTTTTTAAACTACAAGTGTAAGCAATTAAAAAACAATTTCTTCGAACAATTGATACACGTAAAAATCCAACTATAGCAAAAAATGGTTCTTAGATTTCCTTGCAGTCCAATTCACGTTGTTTCAAATCTAGCAAGGAAGACCCAAGTGTGTTTTTTATTAAAGTTTAAACAAGCAGCTAGTATAATGTTCCTGAAGTTTCATCCATCATGCTACCAATTTCTTCATACTAGGGAAACATTATATTCTCGTGTTATGTCTCAAAGGCAAGAAATGCATTTAAAAAGTCTTGCCAATGACAAATGAATAATTGAGAGAGTGAAAATCATAGTTGGCAATATGCTTGTGAGGTGTTCAGAAGGTAAGGCATGGAGATTTCCAATGCATTTTACTATAGCATGAACCACGGTCAGTTGATCCTTAAGTGGTGAAATCTACTTTTGCATTTTTTTTCTGGTCCCATGAAATTCAAAAATCATACAGTGTTTAGCAGTGAAGATAGGATTAGAAATACCATGTGTTTACTTTGGGAAAATGTCTTTTTGGAGCGTGTGTAACTCCAAAAAGTAGGACCGAGGTTTTGTATAAAATTTAAAGTAGGACACTGTGGACAAGTAGGACTAAGGTTCTTTTCCGTTTGTTCTTCTATCTTTTCTTTCTTTCTTTCTTTCTTTCTTTCTTTCTTTCTTTCTTTCTTTCTTTCTTTCTTTCTTTCTCTTTCTTTCTTTCTTTCTTTCTTTCTTTCTTTCTTTCTATTTCTTTCTTTCTTTCTTTCTTCTTTCTTCCTTTCTTTCTTTCTTTTCTTTCTTTCTTTTCTTCTTTCTTTCTTCTTTTTTTTCTTTCCTTCTTTCTCTTTCTTTCTCTCTTTTCTTTTTTTCTTTCTTCCTTCATTCCTTCCTTTCTTCTCTTTCTTTCTCTCTCTCTCTCTCTATCTTTTCTTTCTTTCTTTCCTTCTTTCTTTTTTTTTTGACCTTCCATCCTCATAGACATTATACAAATTGTTGTCAGATTAAGATTATTTGGGTATTAGTAAACAATGAGGAAAGATTTAAAAATTAAAATCACACAAATGGGGAGGATTTGGTTACTTCAGTGGAAGCAGGCTATTACACCAGACATGTTCGAGAAAGCTCTCACCATGTTTCCTGCTGATGGCTGCCCTGCTGCAGGGTCTTGTCATGTGAAGTAGGAAGTTTTGAACTCAACATTTTAGGACTGTTCTACTCTGCTGTTTGACTCAGAAAAAAAATCTTCATTGAAGATTTACATTGGAAAAATTGCTCTGCTTAAAGTAAGTTCAGAAAAATTGATAAAAGTAACAAAAATATGTAAATGGTTAACTGTGCCCCTTTGAAGCTTAATTGAGGGATATAAATGACCTAATAAATTTTGCAAAAAAATTATTCTACATAAAAATTCATTGTTAAAGGCATAGTCCTGATTAAAATGTTTATTTTTATAAATACAGATTTAGATTGTGCTCAGATATGATAAAACTAGATCCAAAATGATCATAAACCATAATATTCTATGTTTAATTTTATACATTACTTTTGACTCATTGCCGCTTACTTATTCTTCACTTATTGCCAGTTTAATAATTACTTATGTGTACAAGACCAACCATCTACTTCAGTGTTTCAAACAAAAAAGTTACATTTTGTAAGTTTACTGAGAGATTTGGTGCCATATTTAATGCTTCCTAATATGGTTACTCTCATCCAGCTTTGGTTTGGAGAAGCATCTCTACCTTTTCATATGCATGGTGTTCTGCCACGGTTCATTTCAAAAACCAAGAATAATTTACTCCTACTTGATAACTTATGTAGTGCTGGAGTTAATAATAAAGAGATTTTCTATATTTATTTGAGCATTTAATAAAAAAATAGAAAAAAATGGAATAATTTCAGCAGTTCAGGATGAATTCCATGATCAATAACTAAATTCTTACCAACAAATTCACTCAATGTAAAATATTTTATAATGGGCCATGGATTTATTTTTTAAGATGAAGTCTCACTCTGTCACCCAGGCTGCAGTGAAGTGGCACGATCTATGCTCACTGCAACCCCTGCCTCCTAGGTTCAAGCGATTCTTGTGCCTCAGCCTCCTGAGTACCTGGGATTACATGTGCTTACCACTATGCCTGGCTAATTTTTGCATTTTCAGTAGAGACAGGGTTTCACCATGTTGACCTGGCTTGTCTTGAACTCCTGACTGCAAGTGATCTGCCCACTTTGGCCTCCCAAAGTGCTGAGATTACAGGCATGAGCCACCACACCCAGCCTTAGATTTATTTCCGTTGAATATTCACCATTTTCATGGTTGTCCAGGTCTCAAAATGGAGTTCCCTTTATTTTCTCTTTCTGATTTCTTATAGCCTTTCTGTTATCAATCCCTCTCTTGTTGTCTCATTCACATGCGTTGTGTTTCCTTCTCTTACGGCTACCATGTGAGCCACAGGTTCTCACAGTCACCTGTACATGTAATCTGTCACGTCTGAATTACTCTGGTTTGCCTGCCTTTTCTCACTCTTCTCTATCCTTCATATTGATTCCTTGCAGCCTGGATTTCCTTTTATCTATAATGACTCCTTTCATATCAGATTCAGACTTCTGGTTCTGGTATTCAAAGCGTCCAAAATCTGAAAACAACTTAGCTGTCTAAACATGGTTTACAGATTTACTTTCAATTTCCTATTCCCTAGCTGCCATTCCCCATTCAGGGCTACTAGACTAAACTGGATTAAATCTTTTTTTTTTCTTGATTTCCCTAAACCAGGATGTATAATGGTCATTTCAAATGATTCTATTTTGATAACAGTATTTGACATATGAGAAACCCAAAGCAACAGAGACAGAGTGATGCAAGCTAATTGCAAATCTTTGTTCTGCAGGTGAGAGTCCAAGGCCATGGTCTGCAGCATCCCAATACAGACCCGTCTTCAGTTTGCTTGTGCTGTTCTTTGTTTTTAAGCTTGGAGATTTCCCTTAAGTAATTACATACCCAGGTAACATTGCCTGTGTCTTCAGGGCACACAGATTTCCCTTAAATGTTTGAATCCAATGCCCCAAGGGCATGAGGAAAACTTCCCTGGTAACAGTAAGCCCTATTCTTTCCAAAGTCTTGGAATGTCTTTAATGAGAAGTAAAACTTTTCATTCTAGAATTCAAAAGAAGTCTTAAAACCAAAAGTATAAGCAGTTTGCCTCAGCTCCTTTTAGATGCTTTCCCAAGTTTCGTTTTTTTGCTAAGGAAAAAGTTTTGAGCTAAACAAAGGGGTATTAGCTACATGGCAGGATAGGTAAGAAGGAGACGGCATGAAGGGAGGCTGAAGTTTGGCTTGGTATAAACCATGCATTCAGGGTCACCTTCAGTATACCTGTTCACTCCTATCTTGAATACCTGATATCAAGCTACTCAGTGGGTGACTATACCCTTTTGCTTCATTACCCTACATGACTCTGTTCTGCCGGCATATTTGAAGGCCTAGAACATTCCCGACCTCCTAACATCAAACTGACTTCTCCTGCATTTGGTTCCTCAAGAAAAGTCTTGAAGAACAAAGGATGACTAATCTGAAAAATGAAGTTTTGCTGGGTGCAGTGATCTAGATGTATTCTTCCTTCCTGGACAAATGAGCCCATGTATCCTGAAATTCTTGACCCAGAGGCATTTCCAATGGCCCTGTAGGAAGATTGTTTGGAAGAGGGGCAAAGTCCTAAAACAATTCTGATTAGCCAACTTCTTACTCTGCTTATACGTAGGGGCCCTGTGTCTAGATATTCTATTATAGTCTTAAAAAAGTCTACACTAGATTGAGGCTTCTTTCAGCTGAGACCAAGCCTTTCCTAACAAGCCGGTCTTTTTAGTACTGATCTAGTAGCCTATTACCTCAAAAGAGATTTTAAACATTTTATTAGGGCCATACATTTTCATGGTAACTTCCATAGGAGCAAATAAATATCTAGTGTGTTTTAGGTACGGTTTCTCATGCATTAGTTTTGATAATTCTTACTTTAACAATCTTTACCATAATAATTTCCTGTTGTTTTCTTATTATCCCTATTTTATAGATAGAAAAATTGAGGCAGATGGAGGTTAGAGGATTTGCACTGATGTTGCCAGGACTTGGAACTAGACAGTGGTTTGTAGCAGACTCTGGGTTCTCAGCTACCATAAGCTATGCATTGAGGTCACCTTCAGTATACCTGTTCACTCCTATCTTGTTTACCTGATGTCAAGCTACTCAGTGGGTGAGAACCAATATCTGCTGTTCTGCTGATGACCTGGGGAAAGCTTCATTCACTGGCAAAAGAGAAGTAAGCCCGGGCAGGTGTCTCTACAACACTGCTTATCTCTGTAATGGCAATTGCCACTTTGTCCTATAAATTTCACATTTCTGTGTTCCCTTGGAGTAAGATCTTCTTGAAGATGAAAGTATTTTACTTTATTCATCTTTGTTTACTGTTTGTAAAATGAATGAGTTTCTGTTATTTGTGTTGCGAAGGGCAGGCAGGACAGTAAAAGAGTTATTTAGGAGAAGATCTGATCTACGTCTAATGAACTTGCATGGCTATCATAAGACTCAGGAGTCGTTTTTTAAGTAACTGGCACTGTCACCAAGTCTGAACTGGGACACTGCTCTCTCAGTAATAAGATTTAGAACAAAGATACACTGTGTCTTTCATGACTCAAACATCAGTTTTGAGAAAACCTTCAAAGCATCAATTTTCAGAAAACAAGAAATTTTAAAAATCTGATTGAAGTGTACCAAGCTTCTGGATGCAACCCGAGTATAGGGTACAGAGCATCTTGTGAAACCAAACCACAGAGATACAGTTGGCAATATCCAGAATATGAGAAAACCTACAGGACAAATTGCTAGGGTTCTTCAATATATAAAAATGATGAAATAATAAATCAAGAGGGAGAATCTATAGATTTTTTAAGGAGGGTTAAATAACAAATCTGCTTAATGCCCTGTGTGAATCCAGACTTTAACAAATAATAATAATAAAACAGGACGAGCATGGTGGCTCACGTCTATAATCCCAGCACTTTGGGAGGCCATGGCAAGCAGATTGCTTGAGCTCTGGAGTTTGAGTGCAGCCAGGGTAACATGGTGAGACCCCATCTCTACTAAAAATACGAAAAACAGCCAGGCGAGGAGTGCGCGCCTGTGGTCCCAG
This sequence comes from Plecturocebus donacophilus, assembly GCA_004027715.1. Taxonomy (NCBI): domain Eukaryota; kingdom Metazoa; phylum Chordata; class Mammalia; order Primates; family Pitheciidae; genus Plecturocebus; species Plecturocebus donacophilus. Next base: position 9,519 of record PVKP010010405.1, read on the forward strand.
CTACTCTTTAGGCTGAGGTGGGAGGATCCCTTGAGCGTGGAGGGCTGAGGTTGCAGTGAGCGGAGATTGCACCACTGCATTCCAGCCTTGGTAACAGGGCCAACCCTGTGTCAAAAAGATTCTTTTTGAATAGTGATAGGATCTTTGGTAACATTAAGAGATTATTAAGGACTTGCTAATTTAGCTGCAAAAATGCAGCTAAATTAAAAAATTGATTTCTATTAAAGATATACCACAAGTATTTAGGAATGAAATACTATGATGCCTTGGATTTGCTTTAAAATTCATATTGGATTTATCATTTAGTAAAAATTATTTAAGGGTAAGTCGTGGGTACATGCATGATGTATAAACTCATGACTTTTGTATGATTTAATTTTTTGAGAATAGTAAGTTAAGAAAAACATTTTCAGCAAAATGCCTTATAGATCTAGTATGATTTTTAAAAAAATATGAAAATTTGGTCTGGAATTGAATACTTTCTTATCATTCATTGATCAGTTACTTTGCTCTGTCATTTATATATTGCTCTGTATCAAGCCATCCTAAAAATCTGAGGTTTACAATAACAACTATCATTTGTTTTATTCCTCAGTCTGTAATTTGAGTGATGCTAGCAGGGACAACTCTTTAGCATGCCTCATAGCATCAGATAGGGCAGCTCACTTGGAGTCTGGAGGATTTACTTTCAAGATGAGTCATTCATATTGGCTAGCAAGTGGGTGCTGGCGGTAGCTTGAAGCTCAGTCAGGATAGTGAGCCGGGGGCCTTGGTTCCAGTTTACCTGGGCTGCTTGGGCTTCCTAGGAGCATAGTGGCTGTGTCCTGAGAGCCCAGTGTCCCATGAGACAGGAAGTAGATCTTGCCAGTTTCTTAAGATCTGGCTCAAAAGCTGACACAATGGCATTTCCTTTGTCTATGGGTCAAGCCACCCCACAACCCGGGTACAAGGAGTGGAGCATACGTTCCACCTCTCAGTAGGAGGGTGTCAAGGAGGTTGAGGCCATGTTTTAAAACTGCCTTCTTTGCAATCACTCAGAGAACCTCAGGTGTCAAACTACAGAACTGTTTTATGAAAATAACTAGAACAGATGTAACCAATGCTTAGGCCTAGAGATTTAAGTGGCCTGTCTTACAGTAGGCCCAGCAAATGAGTATAGTCATCTATACCTTCACATAGGTAACACTAGGGCAGGCTGAGAACAAATCACTAGACTCGTTTGTAAGGGCTGGAGGTTAAAGTGTGGTGAAAGGGAATTTACGCTGTCTTCCTAATATTATTTCTGGGTAGCAAATAGGACTTCAGCTGGCTGGGCTATCAGGCGCTGGGCCCTCGCTCCTTTTTTCTACTAGTTGTGTGGCAATACCAGGTAGCTACAGCCACCCAATGTTACTCATAAATGTGATGAGGACAAGAGATTCTGAAGTGGCATGGAGAGCATGGAAAGACTGGCAGTGGACAGGTCTGTGGACAAGATTCAGGGCTAAAGGAAGTATTTGGGAAAAGGCAGTGGTTGTACTGCTTGGTGTGTACCAGACAACGAAAAACTTGGCTTTTCCCCCAACAAGCATGAGAACATTTATCCAGCTAAAATGTTCTCAAGGTTAGAACCACAAGTAAATAATGATTTGAAAGGTAAGTTATTTTTCTTGTAAGTCTTTTCCAGCTCATTTTTAACTATGTTTAGTTGCCAACAATAGCTCCTGGGAATCCTTTTCTGCTTAAGTAATATTCATCCATCTGTCTTTAAGAAATTATTTTAATTGATACATTTGCTTTGTTACCTACTTCTGATGAAGCTGTCATTTTAGACACCTCAGGATTCCATTTGTTCAACAGACATTTATTAAGCACCTCCTGTGAATTATGCCTGGCCCTGAAGAGCCTGGCTATGAGATTTTAAATGAAAAATATATTTCATGGGAGAGGTCCTAAAATGCTGTGGTAACACAGTGGAGAGAAATAAACTTTGCCTTGAGGAGTTGGGAAAAGCTGCACAGAGCAGGTGACATCTGAGCTGAATCTTGACAGATGGTGGGAGCCTGCCAGTTAAAGAGAGAGGAAATAACATGTTTGGATATCCAGAGCTGTGAAAAATTCATGGTATGTTTTGTGATAGTGTATGAATTGACTCAGCAGGGAACAATGTGATTAGTGAGTTGCTCTTTCTTTTATCATTGTTTCTTTTTGAACTAGGCTGAGAAGAAAAGTAATTCCAGCAAAATTAAGCACTTTTTATCACAAACTACTAATAAGAAAACACTTGCCTCTGTAAAAATAATTCCAACAAAATTAAGCACTCTATATCACAAACTATGAATAACGGAACACGTGCCTCGGTAAAAATTATTCCAGCAAAATTAAGCACTCTATGTCACAAACTACTAATAACAAAACACTTGCCTCTGTAAGGTTCCCCATCCCTGTCTTTGGTACAGTAAAGAACTGCATATGTGGCTGTACAGTGGCTCACGCCTATAATCCCAGCACTTTGGGAGGCCGAGGCAGGAAGTTCACTTGAGGCCAGGGGTTTAAGACCAGGCTGGATAACACAGTGAGACCCTGACTCTATAAAAAAAAAAGAATAAAAATCCTGAAATAATAAAAATATTTTAAAAATTAAAAAAGAACTAAATATGCTAGACCAAGGAGTTTGAACTTTAACTTGTATGCAAAAAAGCCAGTGGAAGACTTTAAGCAGGTGAATGAAATGTCGCTAAGTCTTGGACCAGGCAGTGGCTAAGAAGAGAGGGGCTGGCTAGATTTGAGACAACTGGAAGAGGCAGAGTCAACAGGATTTACCGTTTTATTGGCGAAAGAGGTGAATGGAAGAGACGAAAGGAAACACTGAGTTTGGCCACCTGATACTATGGGGAGGTCATTTGCTGACAAACAAGGAGGAAGTGTTTGGAGGAGGAGGCAGTGGAGAAGGTGGTTCATCTTTGGGCTGGTGATACCTGAAAGTATTATATCCAGATGTCATTATGGGTCTGATGTTCGAGGGGGCGAGATGAAGTCTGTGAACATGTAGGGAAGCAGTTGTTGATGTTGTGGAAATAGTCTTTTAATATTCCTTTCCTTCAAAAATATCTTGAACTCAGTACCTTCTACATTCTATGTAAGGTAATACTTGTGTACTTTTTATATCTTTCTGAACTTATAACTAGATTAACATGGACTCTTCAGTTGGTTAAGTTGACAATACGTCGGTATCTCTCAGAACCTCACTGCCCCAACAACTCTACTGAAGACTGCTTTGGGGAAATCACACCTTTTTAATGGTTATATACTCTCCTTACTCTCTTCCTTTCAATCCTTGGATTCAAGTCCCTCTACCCACTTTCACCTTTTTGACAGACATTTTTTCTTCTTTCAGTTTTCTCTTTTTCTTTGTTCTGTTGAGTCCTGTGACTGAGGTCTTTAGTCCAAGGCTTTTCCCATTCGTGTATGTCTCTCAAATCAGTCACTCTTAATTATCTCAAGATTTCTCTTCAGGAAATGCTTCTTTCCTTTTTCCATATTGGTGAATCTGTCCATAGGCCTCTGGTTATTTACTGTTTTGGAATTAAGTGAGATTACTTTGATAAATTATTCTCAGCAACCTATTGCCATTTTTCAGCTCCTTCTAGAAAGTATAGTAGAAGACATCATTATGTGGTAGCTATTATATGCCATTCTCTGCTGAGCTCTTAGGTTGCAGCAGCAATAGCAGTAGTAGTAGCAGTAGCAAAGCCTAATGCATGTGCCAGGCACAATTCTAAGTGCATTATGAATTTATCAAGACACTCAATCCTTATGACAGTAACATCTAGGTGGGTACAATTATCATCTCCACTTTGTATCTGAACAAAGTGAGATACGTTGGATAACTTGCCTAATGTGTTGAAACTAGTAAATGGTTAAATTGTCAACCAGGGACACACTTGTGCACCAACCAGTTTTCTCTTTCATTCACCACTTTGGTGTCCCTAAGTTGTACTTGTTCAATCAAAGAATGTTATAGATGTGCAGCCCTGTTTTCAAGAGTTCTTGACATCTTTTCTGTAATCTAGGTTATATTCCAGTCATGTAAATGAAGTAGGTATTCTTATTTATCAAATGCATAGATATTATAGATGACTTGTCATAGGAAACAAACCTTGAATTTGACCTCTCTGAGATCTGTATATTTCCTCTTATTACTTGTGGCTTTTCTTGCTTAAATCCCACTTGTGTTGAAAAACTTTTATTGGAACTTCATACAGTGATTTAATGGAAGTCAGTGAGCACTTCCTATTGAACTCTTCCTTCCTGGCGGTCAAAAATATGCAAAAACACAAATGAGTTTCAAATGATATTTCGAATTTGAGAACTAATCCTAGTTTTCTGAAAGTGTCTAAGAAAACTAACCTTCTGAATGGCTGAGACTTAGTAAAACTCTTCCTGAGGGTTTAATTGGATGGGTAGGCTACTTGCTGGCCATTCTGATTACATTAAAACTTACTCTGACCACTGGGGCCTGGTATAGTAATATGAACAATACTTTTCTTTTTGTCAGGAAGCCATCACCTTTATTCCAAGTATTGGATCTATTTATAGGTAAAATGTTTTTTAAAAAAATTTTCAAGTCTCCCACTATTATTGTGTGGGCATCTAAGTCTCTTTGTAGGTCTCTAAGAACTTGTTTTATGAATCTGAGTGCTCCTGTATTGGGTGCATATATATTTAGGAGAGTTAGCTCTTCTTGTTGCATTGATCCCTTTATCATTATGTAATGTCCTTCTTTGTCTTTTTTTATCTTTTTGGTTTAAAGTGTGTTCTATCAGAGACTAGGATTGCAAACCCTCCTTTTTTTTTTGCTTTCCATTTGCTTGGTAAGTATATCTCCATCCCTTTATTTTGAGTCTATGTGTGTCTGTGAATGTGAGATTGGTCTTCTGAATACAGAACACCAATGGGTCTTGACTCTATCCAATTTGCCAATATGTGTCTTTTAATTGGGACATTTAGCCCATTTGCATTTAAGGTTCATATTGTTTTGTGTGAATTTGATACTGTCTTTATGATGCCAGCTGGTTATTTTGCACATTATTTGATGCAGTTTCTTCATAGTGTCATTAGTCTTTATATTTTGGTGTATTTTTGTGTTTTCCATATTTAGTACTTCCTTCAGGAGTTTTTGCAAGGCAGGCCTGGTGGTGGCAAAACCCCTCAGCATTTGCTTGTCCAGAAAGGATATTATTTCTCCTTCACTTATGAAGCTTAGTTTGGCTGGATATAAAATTCTGGGTTGAAAATTCTTTTCTTTAAGAATGTTAAGGCTGGGCGTGGTGGCTCACATCTGTAATCCAAGCACTTTGGAGGCCAAGACGGGCAGATCACTTGAGGTTGGGAGCTCAAGACCAGCCTGACCAACATGGTGAAACCTCGTCTTAAAAAAAAATGTTGAATAGTGGCCCCTACTCTCTTCTGGCTTTATAGAGCTTCTGCAAAGAGATCTGCTGTTAGTCTGATGGGTTTCCCTTTGTAGCTCACCTGACCTTTCTCTTTGGCTACCCTTAATAGTTTTTCCTTCATTTCAACCTTCGTGAATCTGACACTTATGTGTCTTGGGGTTTCTCTTCTTGCGGAGTATCTTAGTGGTGTTCTCCATAGTTCCTGAATTTGAATGTTGGCCTGTCTTGCTAGGTTGGGGAAGTTCTCCTGGATAATATCCTGAAGTGTGTTTTCCAACTTGGTTTCATTCTCCCTGCCACTTTTGGGTACAACAATCAATTATAGGTTTTGTCTTTTCACATAGTCCCATATTTCTTAGAGACTTTGTTCATTCCTTTTCAATTTTTTTTCTCTAATGTTGTCTGCATGCCTTATTTGAGCAAGGTGGTCTTCAATCTCTGATTTCCTTTCTTCCACTTGATTGATTCGGCTACTGATACGTGTGTCTGCTTCACAAAGTTCTCACATTGTGTTTTTTAGCTCCATCAGGTCATTTATGTTCCTCTCTAAACTGGTTATTCTAGTTAGCAGTTCCTGTAACCTTTTATCAAGGTTCTTAGCTTCCTTGCATTGGGTTAGAGGGAGAAAATTAGGACAAATAACTAATGCCTGCAGGGCTTAAAATCTAGATGATGGGTTGACAGGTGCAGCAAACCACCACAGCACATGTGTACCTATATCAAACCTGCATATTCTGCAAATGTATCCTGGAACTTAAAGTAAAATTTTAAAAAAGGTGTTCAGAATGGCCACTATCCATGTATATAAAGAAATGTTTCCTGGCATACCAGCAGCACTGGTGGCAGCTGTGCCAAGGAAGAGCACAGCAAGATGTCCCAATGGATGAGCTACCTCAATAAGGCCAATCTGTTTGAAATAGATTCTAATGTTTTGTATTCTGTCACTGTGCAACCAACAAACACTTCTGTATAAAAACTTCAAAATTGTTCTTTGGAGAGCCATAAGAATTAATAAACATAATTTGCTCTTTTTTTTTTGCCGTATGTTTATTGTCATTTAGCTGTTTATGAAAAATCTTTTCTCTTTTTAATGCTTTTTTAAAAAACATCCACTTTGGGGGAAGAAACGTATTGTGGCAATATATTGTACTTGAAAAATTTTAGCTATCAGTTAAGTTTAATTTCTGATGGAAACCCTACCAATAACTGTATTAAAATTTTATACATTCTTGGCCAGGTACGGTGGCTCACACCTGTAATCTTAGCACTTTTGGAGAACAAGATGGGTGGATCACTTGAGGTCAGGAGTTTGAGACCAGCCTGGCTGACATGGTGAAACCCCATTTTTACTATAAATACAAAAATTAGCTGGGCATGGTGGCAGGTACCTGTAATCCCAACTATTCAGGAGGCTAAGGCAGGAGAATCTCTTGAACCTGGGAGATGAAGGTTGCAGGGAGGCGCAACCATACCATTGCACTCCAGCCTGGGCAATGGAGCAAGACTCCATCTCAAAATAAAAAAAAAAATGGACACATTCTTTAAATTGTATTCATGATGGCAAGGGTTGAAATGTGAATGGCCAATAACAACTTGCTTCATTTTCTGATCATATTATCTGCTTTAAAAACAAAAATCATGTTGTCTAATTTCTTATCATATAATCGAAAGAAAGATCATCTAGAATATTAGTCTCTTTTTAAAAAACTTGTTAAATTATTCTCCAAAGTATATAAATCACTCCATTAAATCTTATTTCATTTAAAAACAATTTTTGTTGGAGTTCCTCTTTCAATTTTGGTCTGGTCAAACAGCTCTTTACTTGATGACTTTACGTCAAATCCATGTAAAGTTTCTGGAGTGGGCTCCACTCCATCGCCATGCCTGACAGAATGCTAGATTTCCTGCTTCCTCATTCGCATGACTTCTCAAAGTCAGCATTTTGATAATGACATATAAAAAACAGTCCTTTTAAAAGGAATGGCTTGCTATTGGTTTGGGCAGGAGGCATTTTGGGTGACTGAGTAGTTAAGTCATCTCTTTATTTGAGAATAAATGATGAAGGGGTGTTTGAATGGGTTACCAAGTTATAAATTAATCTTGAGGTACTCAAATGATTGTAAACCACCTGAGCTTTCCTCTCAGCTTTTAAATCATATGATATCAATCTCTGCTCATTTTCCTCTGGGTAATTTGTTATTATGCTGATGGTAACCAACTCCATGAGACATTAACCGGCAAGCCACATTACCAGTGAGTATACATTACAGCACTAAAATAAAAATAAACTCATGGAAGAAATAGCTTGAGATCTCAACCAGGCTTTTCTGTCTACAAAATGGCATGACAGTTTGTGGGTTTCTAGCTGAAAATAAATTTAATTATGTTACTACTTTGCTGCTGCTAATTCATGCCTAAGATATGGATCAGGAGGGCAGCCCAGTGTAGGTTTGGAAAAGAGGGTTTACTACAAAGGCAAGATAACAAAATGGGTTGCCTCTCTCACTCTAGGTAAAGTGACATTTAAATTAGATCCTGAAAATTACCTTTTCTGTTTATGTTAGCAAGATATGCTTCTCTTTTGTTTTATTCGAATAAGGAAGCGGCTTTATAACATTCTGTATTGCCTGCATGAAGTGTTTTGCATACCTGTAACCTTTCAATTAATGTTATTTATGTTTCAATAAACCACCATGCTACTTTTCCAGATGTCCTAATCCTTCATGTAAATGAATTTATTAGATCCAGCCACCAGACTCAATGAAATCTGCCAAATTCACTGTCTGGGCCACATACCATGGAGTTTAAGCTATATTTGCATAAGCTTGTTCTGTAAGTGTAATCTTATGTATCATCTGCAGAGTTAAAGTTTCACTAATGTAAATCCCTGACAAATCAAATACAGATGTAGCTTTTTGCCCTCAGGGGTGAGCCTGTCAAATCTCGGCTCTTGTATCTACCTCCTCCCCTTCGTGCCGGGCCCCCATCCTCAACGTCTTTTCAGAACTACTAATCTTTCAAAATTGTTTATGTATTTATAAAATACATTGTGGGTACCAGACATGGCACGGAATGGCAGCGAATACGCGTTGCTTAGGTCTTCTTTCCATCATTCTGCTACGCTAAAATAATGTTGGTGAGTCATTTGAAGGGAGCTAGTTATACCACCTGGAAAAATTTCCCCTGCCAATCAGTGGATGGCAGACAGATTGTTTCAGTTTGCCTAGAGATGTTTTAGATAAAGAGGAGTCAAGCTCAATAAATGGGTTAATGTCAGTCGGCAAATTCCATAACCTGGCCAAGGTAAATTCAATAATAGGCCAATAGAGGAAGGAGGAGGGGGTTGGCATGAAGAGGCTGGAGGGGTGGGGGAAGGGGGGAAGGATCTATCTTTTCAGCCCTAGTCTTTTTGGTGATTGTCACAACCTCAATGAAAGGCAGGATTCTTCTTTAGATTCAATGATTAGCTTCAGAACTCTTGACAGGTTTAAGCCATGTCTAAAAAGAGGGAAAATATGACTGCCGAATATGGAGAGTGTTAGTGTTCTTTGGGTTTGTTTTTGATTATTTTAAAGTCTAAATATGTTTCCTCTGCTGGTGCCCAGTTGCTATTTATTTGGCTTTAGCCTTTGATCCCCCTTATGCTGGCACATCATAAAAAACATATTCCTGCTCAAGTCTTATATTATGTAGTTTGTTTCTGCTCAGGGTGTTCACCAGGCAGGGCTGTACCCACTGAATAAGCCTCTCTTTGTTTTTGATGGACTCCAGGTGTTTATCGCTATAAGTTAGTAATGGAGTTAACCGCAAGAAGCAAACTGGAAAGAGAAGGAATTGGGGAAAATTCTGAGTTTGATAACTTAGCAGTCTGCCTTTTGGCAAAACCCCTAAGGGAATAAAATACTCTAAGAAAACAGAGCCATGCTTCTGCTTTCTAATCAAGTTGGATGAAATTGGCATTTTAGTATGCATAGATATGCTTGTTCATTTTATTTCTTCAGTGAGTTTCTTTGAAAGTGGCCAGAGCCTTTTTCCCTATGCATTCTCATCATGGAACTAAAATGAATAATGGCAGCGATTCCAGAAGAGATTACTCATATCCATTTTCTTGATCTGAGCTAGGAGGATTAATGCCAGAAGCAATTTTCCACCTGTGGTAACTTTTTCTTTCTCCTTTGGAGGAGGGGAGGACGAAGGAACAGCAATAATATTGGGATGAATGGCTAACAACTAGTCAGTGAAAGTGATCAGAAATGCCCCCTCTTACTTGATCACTTTTCAATTAGGGTATTTCTTATTTTTGTTTTTCTTTTCTGCCTAACCAGACATTGTTTTGGGAATAGAGGCCAATGTAATAAAAATTTATCATGGTAAACAAGATTGCTGGAGAGGTTTGCCTATTTGTCTATCTCCTTTGTTTATACAAATGTATATGGCGCTCCCATGTTAAAGATCAAAGCTTTACTTTGGACACCTTGAAGCCCAAGGTCCAAGGTCAGGGCCTTTGAAGAATGCACATTTGCTACTGTTAATCTAAGAATCCTGATTTTTCCATATATTACTTTGTTTTCTGATTTAAGTATTGTAGTCCTAGTTATGATAAAAATTTGTGGCCAAATAAGAGGATTTAACAAAGTATTTGCACAAAGTGGATTAAAAAGAGGTGCAGTGTCTAAGGAATATGCATTTTATAAAGTAGTAATAATAATTTTTGAGCATATGCTAGGCATTGTTCTAATTTTTTTCACATAAATTAAAATACTTAATTTTTCCACTGACTGATGGAAAAATTAGTGGGCTAATCTATTAGACTAATCTATGATGTAGACACTATTATCATCCTCCTTTATTGAGGAAGAAACTGAGGCACAAATAATCTAACTCACTTGCTCCAACAGCAAAAGAATTACATAGCCAATAATGAACCATAGGGAGTTTGGCTTTAAAGCTGGTGTTTCACACCAGGTTTCTGTAAGATGCAAATAAGGATGGGGTAAGCTTCCTAACTTTCAGAAACGTATGCTACTAACACAAAATTTTCTGCTAATAAGATTCTATTTGAAATGTTAAGAGAAACAAGCTCTATACAAAGTATAACTTAATGGCAAATGTTCCAGTACTTTGCTTTGACATTTTTACCACACAATATATAGTAGGACTGACATGATAAGTCACCCCAGAAGTTGATTTTTGTTTTATTTTCTTTGGAGTTTTCAAATACCATTTTAAGACTTAATTCACTGTCTAATTTCCATGCCTAAGTAGGTACGTCCCATAAATGTATATATTTCATCTCAAGCTAAAATGGAGCTCAGAGGACTACAGTTCAAGAAGACAAAAATCTATTTTTACTTCAGCCTTTCCAAAACGGTAAGTTGATTTTTTTCTAGAATACAGTGTGCATCCAATCCAAAATTCTCAAATTCAAATTGATTCTCAAATTCCTCAAACACAAAAATTAAGAAACTCTCATTTTTTGATTATCTTGGAAAGAGAAGAGAGCTATTAGAAAAGTAGAAATTGGAAAGAGAAGCAGACCCTAAAGAAACTCTCCTGTTAGCTTTCCCAGAGGAAAGGGTATATTTAAGACAGCAGCAATCAGTTTGGGCATTTGAGTCCTCTCTCTGTTTATATGCCAGTAAATGAGCTAGCTGGTACTCTTGATAATTGCAGACCCCTGTTTACCGAAAGCTTCATTTCCCTGTGTGGATCCATCTAACTGAGAGGGAGGGAGTGAAAGCATGGTAAAAAGGTAGTACCATTTTATGGTACTCTATGTGATAGTATCTTGTTTATTTGCCCCTTTTCACAGATGTTTCTAAATGCATTTATATTTTATTTACAAAGGTACCGTAGTTCTTCTTGAATATGTTCCCGCCTCTCTACTCTACAACATATACAAAGTTTAAATGTTATTTAATGTATGTAAACAGTGGCAGAATATAGCATTTTTCTTTCCTCTTTATGTTTCTTAAGGCACATATGATCATATTCAAATGCATGCAGAACAGGTCTTTAGGCCTTCCCTCAACAGTCAATATAACAGATTTGGAAATGTCCTGGATAGTCTTTGCATGGTATCTTTTTAGTTGCCTTCCAGTTTGCAGGGTTTACACAGCAAAAACCCTTCCTGAGGGATGGGACTAGGGCTTAGTGGGCAGGTCAATGGAAGAGCAGCCACTTAATCAGCTGCAGCCCCACCAAAGCCAGCTGGAAACTTAACAGTTCTCCAATGGAGAGTATACACCACTGGGACCCAAAGACCAAGGGTGACTGTAGGCAAGGCCAGGACTGCCTGAATATTTGCAAAATGACGACAAGTGGAGGAAGAAATCATTTCTTCTCTCCCTGCAAGCTGCCTGCCACTTTCTGCAATACCTCCAACCACACCACCACCCACAACCACGCCAGCGGCACTAGCAGCAACATACACCCCTGTGTTGTCACTGGGTGTGTAAAGTTGCTTCCCCTCTTCCTTTTCAGCTGCCTGGCTCTTACCATAGATTTTGTCTCTGGAAATATTTGAAGAGTAGGCCGGGCGCAGTGGCTTGCATCTGTAATCCCAACACTTTGGGAGGCCAAGGTGGGCGGATCACCTGAGGTCAGGAGCTCTGGACCAGTCTGGCCAACACAGCAAAACCCTGTCTTTGATAAAAATACAAAAATTAGCCTGATGTGGTGGTGGGCGCCTGCATTCCCAGCTACTCAGGGGGCTGAGGCAGGAGAATTGTTTGAGCCCAGGAGGCGGAGGTTATAGTGAGCACAGACTGTGCCACTATACTCCAGCCTGGGCAACAGAGCAAGACTCTACCTAAAAATAATAATAATAATAATAATTTGAAGAGCAGTACCAAAAGGATAGGCATTCTATTTACTTCTCCAGTTTCTCTAATATTTGCCAATCTGCTGTCTACATGCCTTGACCAGATTGCTTTGTCCCCTTGTGGAATTGTTTTGCTAAACTGCATTTGGTGTTGCACCCTCAGCAGGCATTGAGGAAAGCAGGGAGAAGCAGTCATAGGAAATAACTGTGGTTTTTACTGAAGCGTTGTTCTTAAGATTGTTGTTTATCAGAATCTTTTTTATGAGTCCCCAAAGAGATATTTCTGTTCAGAGGAGGGCAGGGAAAGCTGTCTTCCTGAACAACTGGTATGTTTCTATCTAACACAGACACCAGGCATCTTGTAACTGCTAACTCATCATTTAAGTTGGTGAAATCTTCTTCAGAACATGACCAGAATATATGATTTTCATGTTACAACCAATTATTTCATCCAATGAACTGGCTACAATTCATTTGGAATAAATTTGTTTTATCATTGACCAAGAAACCTGCCAGACTCTTTAAGTGCTGTGAAGAAAACTTCAGGTTAAAGCACTTACGTTCACAGGAAGTATCTATGCTTTCAAGTAGGTGATAATGAGGATGATTTGTTTTTAGGAGTGTTATTTTTAATTTTTTTTCCTTTTTTAACCTGCTCATATGATTTCAAGGATTCCTGTTTTTAGTTAATTGATAAGAAATTGAAGGGGATGAGAAGGTAAATGATAATTTAGAAATGTTGATTGTGGTAAGGCAGAGACATTGATCAGATAAAGAAAAATGAATCCCAGGGATTATAAAGCGCCAGAGATTTTACTCTAAGTATTGAAATGTCAATTGGCTCATCTACTTTTTATCAATTTTATTAGAATCAAAATGGGTGTAGACTGTAAGTTAGGAAAAGGAGTCTCCTTGCTACTTGAAAAGTAAAGAACAAGGCTGGGTACAGTGGCTCTCTTCTGCAACCCCAGTACTTTGGGAGGCCAAGACAGGTGGGTCACTTGAGGCCTGGAGTTCGAGACCTGCCTGGTCAACATGGCAAAACCCGTCCCTACAAAAAATATAAAGTTTAGCCGGACATGATGGTGGCCATTTGTAGTTCCAGCTACTTGGGAGGCTGAGGTGGGAGGATAGGATAGCTTGAGCTTGGGAGGTTGTAGCTGCAGTGAGCAGAGTTCTGGGCCATTGCACTCCAGCCTGGCTGACAGTGAGACCTTGTCTCAAAAAAAAAAAAAAAAAAAAAAAAAAAAACGGAAAGAAAGAAAGCAAGCTTTTTCTTCTGGACCAGCAGCTTCAGCATCACCACCACTTGTGAATTTGTTAGAAATGCAAATGTTGGTGCCCCATCCCAAACCCTACTGCATCAGAAATTCCGGAGGTGAGGCCAACAATCTGTTTGCCCTTCAGATGATTGTGATGCTTGCTAAAGTTTGAGCACCACCACCATCCAGTGAGTCTCAAATTTCTCTCAGATGATGGTACTCAGTCAAATCCTTCTCAAAGTATACACAGGCCTAATCTCAGAGGGAATCAATCCAGGTTATAGCATAAAAAAGATTACCCGGTGAGGGGGGTGTCATTGATGATGTTTATATTTTCCCCTGCATTACAAGGTATTGATTCAACCAAATAAACAGAGAGGTTGTTCAAATTTTATGAATTATCATTATATTTGTCTTCATATGGTACTTCCTCAAGGAAGCAACAGTTAGCTATGACATGGTAAGTTTTTCAAATGTACTAATACTGGCCAAATTGGCTGAATGTATTAAAAGTGGCTGAATTAGCTGCCCTGACAATTTCAGAGATCTCCAGGGAGTAGGCGCTGGCTCTGTGTTTTACACTTGCTGGGTAACACCTCTTGAAAACATGGAGTATTCATAAAATGAAAGTGAATCACATGATATAATGTTTGTACTTATTAATTCTGTACTTTTTCCAAGTTTTCGAAGTTATAAAAAAATGCTCATTCTATAAAAGCAAATATTACAATCTTGTCTTTTGAGATGGAGTCTCACTCTATCGCCCAGGCTGGAGTGCAGTGGTACGATACCTGCTCACTGCAACCTCCGCCTCCTGGATTCAAGAGATCCTCCCGCCTCAGCCTCCTGAGTAGCTGGGATTACAGGTGTGTGCCATCATGCCTGGCTAATTTTTGTATTTTTAGTAGAGATAGGCTTTCCTCATGTTGGCCAGGCTGGTCTTAAATTCCTGACCTCAGGTGATTCACTTACCTTGGCTTCCCAAAGTGCTGGGATTACAGGTGTGAGCCACTGTGTCTGGCCTACAAGTATTAAAAAATTTTTAAGGAAAAGTTAAAGCCTCTTATAACCCATGTCACTTCTTATGTTTTCACTTAAGCGCTGTTTACCTATTAGTTCTCCAGAGGTAAGTACTGAGAACAGTTTGAGGTACATTTTTCTAGAACTTTTACAGCCTATAGAAACAATATAAGTATGTATTCATTTTTTCTTTAGCACAATCAAACTATATCCTATAGTGTAATCTAGTATACTAACTTGATGCTTGCCTTTTTCCACTAAAGGATTTTCTGGAACAAGTTTCTGTAGCCAGGATTTACAGAAAAAATAGTTAAAAAGAATCAATCAACGTACAAAGCTTTGGTAGCTTACATTGCTGTGCTATGAGAGAACCAAAGTGCTTGCTCGCAGTAGGTCTGCAGTGTGGCTGGGAAGAGAATGTTATGCTAGTAAATCAGAGCAAATAAGAGCTGAGTTGCCATGGACTAGTTTATGTGTGATTCTGTCGTGAAGAGATGTGAGAGGTATCAGTCAGGCTGCAGAGGAGTGATGAGAGAGGAGGCAGTTAAGATGCAAAGGATTAGGACAAGTAAGAAAATAGTGGTGTGAGTGAGTCTGAACTTTTCCGCTTTCCTCAGGCAAGAACAAAGCCATCATCATCATAACAGCAGAATTGAGTGTGGCATCTGGGAGGGATACGTTTAAAGACCATCCTGGAGTGGAAGGGAATGTTTGAGATTAGTGGGAAATCCCGTGGATTAGTGGAGGGTGGGAGAACATTTAAAATGAAGGCAGAGAAAGTTAGACATGACACGGTAAAATACTTGGTTAAAATGGAGACATTATGTGATATGGCCAAGAAGGAATGTCTTTCCTTATTCACATTTATCTAACAGATGTCTCATCTTTTTGGAGAAGGAAACACACACACATGCACACACACACACACACACACAAACACACACACACACACATAGTCCTTTTTTAAGCAGTTTCATTCAAATGGAGTAATTTTTGACGGTGTCTAGGAGCTTTGTAGAATAGATATTTTAATAATTAGTATCTAATTTGAATTTTCATGATTTATGTGGTGGTCTACAAATTATTGATTTGTGTAACATCTAAACTCAGAGGAATTGGTCTATGGCTTTAACAACTGTTTTAGGTGAGTGTTGAAGTATGATTTGTATCTGTATTCTTATTTCTTGTAAGACAGTTTATTCTAAACTACAATCAATTCACTACTTGTTACCTTTAATGAATACTGTTCATAGTAATAGTTTTATTTTACACACACATAAATAGCATAAAGCATATATGTAGTTCTAATTCAAAAAGAAAGTTTTCCTGAGAAAATACACATAATTCTTTCTTTAGCCTATAGGATTTTCTGAAAAATCATAGCATCAAAGTGTAATCACTGTTGCCTCAGAGTCCAGCACCGGATAGGCAGAGTGTTCGTTGGTTTGAAACAGGCTTAACACTAAGCAAGATTTGTTTACTTCTTCTCCTTGATGAAGATCAAATGAACAAATTCCCACTGGATGTTATAATAGAAAGAGACAAAGGAAATCGAGCAATTGTATTCTATTGCTGACCATTTCCCCTTGTATTGAGACTTGATGTCCAAAATTTTACAGTTTTGTTCCATGGGACTGTCTCATGCATAGGTAAACAGTATTTTCCCTAGGAAAGCAGCAGAATACCATGGCGCTGTAAGTGTATATTTTCATTCCTTTAAGGCTTTTATAGTGCGGTTGACTATCTTCATAAGAGAAGAAAGCACCACACTCAAGATTCTTTCTAAGCTTGATGTAATAATAAAAGATGTCGGGTGTGTTTTGTTTATTTTCTTTCTAAGCACTATACAAGTTTAAATATGAGTTCTTATAAAATTATGAAAGGATGAATTAAATTGTTTACAGTAGGATGGAAGCACAGTAAAGGCAGAAATTTGGAAAAAGGCAAGAAAATCCTTAATCTATGCATTCTTTGTAAACTATCCCTCCTCGTGTTTTTCAAAATCCAGCTTGTGTTTTAGGATTTTAAAATTTTATACGTAAAACTTTCCTCTCTCTTTCCCATGTTCCCCCTGCCCCCACCTTTTTTTTTTTTTTTTTTTTTTTTTTTTAAGCTTTACACTGGTGAGAATTTGGCCTACAAATCTGGGGTAGTTTATGGGCACCAGTTGTTATGGTCTAATAATCTTTCCCAGGCTCTCCCTATTTGCAAGACACATTCTAATTTGGGGTCATATGGATCATTTATAAGGAAATGCCTTTTTGTAATCCACTTGCCCCTACATATATTTTTATTTGTAATATTTACACAGCTAATTTGACCAGAGGAGAAACTGCTCTTGGAACATGAGTGATTTCTACATGGAGAACAAATTTAGTTCCAATCAAGATCTCCATGATTAGGAACGGGTGTTCAGGGTAATTTGGAATTCAGGGCAACTACCAATACAGCATATGTTTAGATTTTTAGATGTGGTGGTGAACCGTTGAAAAGAAACTGGCTGAGATTTGAGCATTATTTGAAGTGGAAAAAGAAAAATAGCTTGTCTCTGGGCTTCATGCCATTTGCCTCCTTTAGTATCTGAAGATTTTTTTTTTCTTTCTGGTTTGGGGAAAAAGTGAGGCACCATGGGCTGTAGCAGGAATCAGGAATGGTTCCTCTATAAGCAAAAAGATATCTGTCCAGTGATGTCTCAGAAAAAAACTAGGTCTTGGAAATTACAGAGGAAGTCTTATTGCAGGACTGGAATAAGAAGAATAGAAGAGTACTGTGTTTTGTATTCCCAAAGGTTTGATATTGGTTTGTTTAAGATAGTATTAGCTGCAAGTAATAAAAACCTGACACAAACTGGCTTAACATAAAGGAAAATTATTGTGTTGGATCCTAGAAATCCAAGAAATAAGTCAGGCTTCAAGGGTGGTGAGTTTAGCAACATGGAGATGGCATCCAGGGCCAGTGTTCTCTATTTCTCTCATACTCTGCCTAGGGCCATCCAGGCTTTTTGTGTGTGTGTGTGTGAGACAAAGTCTTGCTCTGTTGCCCAGGCTGGGGTGCAATGGCGCCACCTTGGCTCACTGCAACCTCCATCTTCTGGGTTCAAGTGATTCTCCTGTCTCAGCCTCCAGAGTAGCTGGGACTGTAGGTGCACGCTACCATGCCTGGGTAATTTTTGTATTTTTAGTAGAGATGGGGATCTTGCCATGTTGGCCAGGCTGGTCTCGAACTCCTGACCTCAGGTGATCCACTGTCTTGCCTCCTAAAATGCTGGAATTACAGGCATGAGCCACACCACACCCAGCTCATCCAGGTTATTTCACCTTTGTGACAGAATAGCCAGGAGGAATCAACACTGTCCCTTTCTGGGTCATTTCCAGTGAGAAAGGAAGAGTCCCCTACCTCAAAAGGGATAGGGAAACCTTCCCTTCAGTCTTTGAAGCATAGAGAATAGTCAGGGCAATGCCACATGCTGACTGATTCAGTGGAGTCAGGATCCACCCTGAGAGTATGGAGTGGGGGATAAGTTCAGCTCCTCTTTTGTTCATTGCAATATTATAACACTATTTGTTCTCTGCCGTTTGTAGAAAACATTTTGATGCACCATAATTTAGATTTTCTTCTTCTGTTAGTTTGGTGTAAAAGTAATAGTGGTTTCACTACATGGACACAGGGAGGGGGACATCACAGACCAGGCCCTGACAGAGAATGGGGGGCTGCGGGACGGATAGCATTAGGAGAAATACCTAATGTAGATGACGGGTTTGCTGTACCCATAGTATACACGTTCCGTGGGTGTAGAAAACCACCATGGCACGTGTATACCTATGTAACGAACCTGCATGTTCTACACATACATCTCAGAACTTAAAGTATAATAATAATGAAATTTTTTTAAAAAAGTACTTGTGGTTTCAGACTGTAAATTTTAAGTCATTATAACTAGGTTTAAACAATCTTTATCAAAACTCGACCCATTACACCCACACAATTGTCCCAATGAGAAATAAGTTTGTTTATTCCTGTAGCACAAAAATCCGTGCTTCAGGATTTGATGAACTCTTGGAAAGCATTTTCTGCATCCTGCTGATCATGGAAGCGTTTTCCTGGAAAAAAAGTTGTCAAGCAGCTTGAAGAAGTGGTAGTCGCTTGGCAAGAGGTCAGGTGAAAATGGCGGATGAGGCAAGACTTTGTAACCCAATTCTTTCAGCTTGTGAAGCCTTGGTTGTGTGAAGTGGGGTTGGGCACTGTCGTGGAGAAGAATTGGGCCCTTTCTGTGGACCCATGCTGGCTGCCGGTGTAGCAGTTTTTGATGCATCTCATCGATTTGCCGAGCATACGTCTCAGATGTAATGGTTTTGATGGGACTCAGAGAGCTGTAGTGGATCAGACCGGCAGCAGACCACCAGAGTGCCCATGACCTTTGCTTGGTCTAAATTTATCTTTGGGAAGTGCTTTGGCGCTTCTTCTCGGTCCAACCACTGAGCTGATCATTACTAGTTGTATAAAATCCACTTTTCATCACACGTCACAATCCAATCGAGAAATGGTTTGTGCTGCTGTGTAGAATAAGAGAAGATGACACTTGAAAATGATGTTTTAAAAAATGTTCACTAACTCATGAGGCACCACTTCTCAGCTTTTTCACCTTTCCAATTTGCATCAAATGTTGAACAACCATAGAATGGTAGATGGTGAGTTATTCAGTAACTTCTCGTGTAGTTGTAAGAGGATCAGCTTCGATGACTGCTTTCTATTGGTCATTGTCAGCTTCTGATGGCCGGCCACTACGCTCCTCATCTTTTAGGCTCTCATCTTCTTTGCAAAATTTCTTGGACCACCGCTGCATTGTACATTGGTTAGCAGTTCCTGGGCTAAATGCATTGTTGATGTTACGAGTTGTCTCTGCTGCTTTACAACCAAGTCTGAACTCGAATAAGAACACCGCTTGAATTTGCTTTTTGTCTAACATCATTTCCAAAGTCTAAAATAGATATAAAATAAACAGCAAGTAATAAGTCATTAGCAAAGAAAAATGAGAAATGTGCATCAAAATGATGTGTAACATTGTATAACATGACCACATTTATTTAAAAATGTATTCCAATGTCAAACAGCAAATTTCAACAATGTAAAAACCACAATTACGTCTGCACTAACCTAATAGGAACATAAAATGAATGCAGTAGAATCATGTGATACATAAAATTGATTCGTGGGAATCATGTGGGATTTTAATTTCCTTTTAAAGTATTGCTTTTATGGAAAAATGCATTCTAAGTTTTAACAAACCAGCTTCCAATTAAGTAACAGTGCTATTCCAGTGTTTAGTACAGAGTCTGGCATGGGATAGCTGATCAATAAAGATCTGTTGAAAAGATGTAACTTTGGAAACAACCCATTGGTGAACTGATAACACCTGTCTGCAATCTAATCCTTCCCTCAAGGAACTTTCTTACAGGGAAAGCTGACATATGTCAAAAACATTATTTGTGATCAGCAGAAGAAAGTACAATACAATTCTAAATCATGTATTAGCAAGAGCATCAAACATTAAGTATAGCCATTAAGAGGAAGGGCAACCAGGGGAAAAAGACAGCAACAATTGCCAGAGTTTGTGTTGTTAGACAGTTCAAATGAAAGTTGAATCCCCCCTCCCATAAAAGCGGCAATCAAAATATTACACTATTTTATAAAAACATAACCTAATAAACTGTGAAATTGAGAAGAATTCTGTGTGGTGTTTAGGTATATGTTTAAAAATATCAATAATAAATATATCTTAAATCAAGCTGGTATTGTTAACATGCAGTTAAATATTTTTCCGGCCATGTCATTGCAATATATGTTAGAATTTCATCAGCTATAATTAAAAAAAAAAAGATGTTTTAGTTTCAGGAACTCAAGTCATGGACAATATGCTAGATGTAGCTTTAGTTCTTTATCGCAGAGCAAGACCTGGTCATGTTGGAGTGGGCCATTGCTTTTAAGTAATGAATTGAACCTAGGAAGCCTCTCTTGCCTCAAAATTTCTTTCCTATTCTACTATCTCTCTGGGTGGAACTTTACTATTAGATATTTATTTATTTGGCTCCACTTATGTGTTCTTTTGAAAGGCTAGTTATTCATCTCTTAATATAAAATATAGCTCAGATTCATTTTTCCTTCTTTACAATGAAACCTGGTCATTGAGAGGATATATTAACATAAAATCAGAGATTAACACTTGCAGACATTACATAAATCTCTGGTCACAAAGACAGATTATAAATGGTTTTCTTTTAGAAGCCATAATTTAGTGGGAAGATACAGTTAAACACAGTGATATAATTGGAAGAGTTATAGGCATAGCGATTCTGATTCACATATTAGGTAGAAAGGTGTGAATATTTTTTGAGGATATGAACCAAAGCATAGGAACCAAAGCAAAAACAGGGCACTGAGTTTTGGTGAGAAGGAACTTCTAGTATAGGCCAGATGAAGAGGCATGGATCATATTTTAATTATTTCAAAATAATTTTTATAAGTGGGAGCTTTTATAAAATAATCTCTTAAATTGAGAAACTTCTGTAATATTTGTTTTAAATTTAGGATTGATTATAGTCAATTAATAACCCTTGACAACACAATGTGTAATACAAATGTTACAAGATACCTCTAAATATTGTGGTGATGTCACTCTTATTCTCCTCCATCTCCCAAATACACAACAGATTAAGGTAAAGTGACAGACATGTACACAAATGATGGTAATAATCGTATGATTTGAAGTTACTCATGACTGACAAACTGTCACAACATTCCTTGCTTGTTTCTAAATACTCTTCCTCATGTCAGCAACAATTTCCTGTGCAAAATACCAGAGCAGTTTCTCTCAAGGCTCAGTCTCCCTCTCATCACCCAGATATCATTTCTAAATTATTTTCAGTATTAATTTAACCCCTAAGTCCTGATGGTAAAAGTCCTTAAGTTATGTGATTGTGTGCTTTGATTTGCCCATAAATCCAGCTCCAAGCACCATCTTCAGCCATAGATCACATTTGTACGATAATCAATCTCTAGGATATCACTGTCCATGGCCTGAAGGCTGAAGGACTTGAGTGTCAAAGCACTTGCAAGATCCTCAGTCGTCTTTTAAAGTAGGAATCATGTTTTCGTGGGACCACATGGTTTCTTACCTTGGTACTTATTGTACATTTCGAGCCAGATAATTTTCCATTGAGAGGGGCTGCCATTAGCAGCAGCCCTTGCCTCTAGCCACTAGATACCAAAGCACCTTCTGCCCTCAAGTTGTAACCACGATGCCTGTCTTCAGACATTGCGAATTACCTCTAGGAAACGATATTGTCCCGAGCTGAGAACCACTGGGCTACATACCAATATCCACTCTTTAGTCATGTAATTGATACTGTTTGTAGGTCGATTTTATAGAGCTGTATGGCGTGGAAAGGAAGTCTGTGCATGACGCAGTGAGAAAGAATGGACAGCCCAACAGATCAACACCCATGGCCAACGATACATCAAAACGCACGTCACCAGAGATGACAGGAGGAAAGTGAGGTGGGAGGTGAATGATGTGGTATGATTCAACAGATTTCTTTTTCTTTTTATGTGCGACATTTACTTTTTTTCTTTTAAAAGTAACACATGTTCATTATATAGAAAAGTAACCAATATACAAGTATAAGGAAGAAAAAGAAAAATAGCCCTAATATCACCACCAAGAGATAATGGTTATTGCTGTAAATTATATTATTTTTTTCTAGTAATCACCACTTCTCCATGTGATGTGTGGGGTCCTCCCTGTGAGAGAATGGTTCCTCCTGCTCCAGTAAAGTGAGTCTTGTCTAAGGAACCTGCTTTGGCCGATGAGATGTGATGGAAATGATGGGCTGCTTCTGAGTGCAACCTTTAAAAGTCACTACAGGTTTCTCTTTAGCTTTTCTCTCTTGACCATAAGAAGCACAAAGTACCGAAAAATGGCTGTTACTTTGTACTAATTAGTTGAAAAAAGAAGACTCAAAACAGAGCTACAACTGATGTGACAGTAGAGCAAGAATGAAGTATTTATTATTATATATTCTGAGATTATTTGTCACTGCAGCATAATCACATAAAAAACTTACAGTATGTTTTGTTCTAGTCATTTATGTACATATGTGTATATATAAAAATAAGATATAAATATTATCTAATACAGTCACATTTCTATATAAATATATTTTTACACTATTGAGATAATTTTCATTTTATAATTATGATTTACTTTTTTCTCTTTATAATTTTCAACTACAATTATTCATGTCTTACAAAGATTTGTACAGTATAACTCAGGAGGATGGTATATAAGTTATGTAGGAAGAGAGAATATATTGGCAAAATGATATCACCTTGTATTTTAGGTACATATAGGTGTATCTTTAGTTTAGAAAGAAATAGAATGTGTCTTACTTAACTCTTGACTGATAGTGCTTTGCTTACATTTTCTGTGATGTTTCTCTGTCATTATTATTACTTCTTCTAACAATTTCTCATATAGTTACATGGGAACAGTGATAAGTTGAGTTCTTTGGCAACAATTATAATTACCATATATTTATATGCACAAATATCCTTGTCTTATCTTCATGATTAAGTATAAATTATTGAAACAGAAATGAGTTTTTAGAAGCTGGATGGCTGTCTGGGTTTGTAAAATAAGTTAAACTTGACAATAAGGCATGTGCTTTAAATTTGCCTGGTTTGTGGCACTGTTTACTGTGCTGGCAGTGCTGTTCTTAAGTCAAGCTTTCTTGCTCTCCCCCATAAAATGTTACATGGTAGAATGACGTCGGCCAACGCTGAAGGAAATATCTGGAAACAGCACATTTATTTTCAATCTGATGCTGACCAGTCATGCCTCCAAAGTGTCTCATTAGACTATGTGGAAAGCTGTCAGAGACTTGGAGAATATCATAACGTGGGCCACCAAAATGTAAATATTTGATGGACAGACCATGATATTTAAGTGTGATTTTGCAAAATAGGCTATTACGATGTATGTAGCTCAGGTGCTCAAGATGTTCATTAGTTTATTTTAACTGTATCTTAAAGAAATGACTTACCAGATGATAAGAAATACATTTTTACTGAGTTTATCATGTTTTACCTTAGCTATTTTAGTTGATGGTCTTGATGTTTGAGTCTTGCCTAAGCACAAAAAACACCTCTTTTTTGTGTAACAAATACACATACCTCTGTATGTGTTTTATTCTAGTCTTTTATGTACATATGTGTAGATATAAAAATAAGGTATAAATATATTATTTAATACTGTAACATTTCTATATAAATATATTTTTACACTATTGAGATAATTTTCATTTTATAATCTTTGTGATTTACTTTTTTCTCTTTATAATTTTCAACTGTGATTATTCATGTCTTACAAAGATATCGATTTGCTGTGTCACTGTGTGAGACAGCTTCTCAGTTGAATGGGAACTTAGACAAGAATGAATCTTTGAAGGCTCAGATAATATCTTGCACAAAATGAGAGCTTATTTGTTATTCAAGGTGTTAGATGGGTGTTCTGCATGTTGCTAAGGAAGGAAGAAATGGTTTTTCTGCTTATAGCTTCTAGGTGCTGCTATGTTCTTTAACATCACTCTAGTTGGGTGCTTCTGGTCATTTCTAGCCAGACTTCTCCACGAAACCAAGTGTTTCAGTTTATTCATTTGTTTGTCCAAAAAAGTCTGTGGACATTCTGTTATTGTCTAGTTTCTTAAGTTACAGCAGGGTTTGATAAGAACTGCAAAAATCCATGCCTCTGAAAATTATAACACTTACATTTGGGGTGCATTCTGGCTTAGTGAAATATTTACTTGCATGATGTCATTTGATTCACAACTCCGTGAGGTAGAGAAGACAAAATTGTCTGTATTTTATAAATTAGCTGATTGTTGCATTTTTGAGTACAATTGTCTACTGATTATAAAGTAGCATCATGAATTAGAATTCTATCTGTATGCTACCAAGGAAGTTGACCTATACAGTAGTGGCCTCAGTGAAGTGGTGGATGGAAGGATCACTGGGTGAGGAGATGGGAAGGTGAGGGAGTGGAGACAATGAGTGTTTAGAGAACTCTTTTGAAGAAGTAGGGAATGGGGGAGAGCTGAAGTAGGAGCTGGGAGGTTTTTCTCAAGAAATTTTGGAAGCACGTTTACATGGTGATAAGAATGAGCCAGGAACAATGAAAGAACTGATGATGCCGGAGAGAGGGAGGGGTCAATTGCGAGAAAAAGTCTCTGAAGAAGCTCAAGAGGGATGAGACTGGGGTATAAAACAGCCTTAGAAGAGAGGAGGAAGATTCAATTCCGTTTAAGAGAAGGAAGACAAAGAATACGAACATGGATAGGTAGGCTGGTAAATTCTGTGGTGGAAAAATGACGATTCTCATCTAATCAATTCTCTTTTCTCAGATAAGTAAGAGAAGTTCTAGCTAAGAGTGGGGAGCATGTAGATGGTGCTGAAGTTATAAGAAAAAAGGAAACGATGTAAAACCATCATTGTATATCCCACTTCACATTTTTAATGTAATAGGGTTTCTCTTCAAGTTTCTTTTTTCTGAGACGGAGCCTTGTTCTGTCGCCCAGGCTGGAGTGCAGTGGCATGATCTCGGCTCACTGCAACCTCCACCTCCCAGGTTCAAGTGATTCTCCTGCCTCAGCCTCCTGAGTAGCTGGGGTTACAGGCCCGCACCACCACACCCAGCTAATTTTTTATGTTTTTGGTACAGACGAGGTTTCACCATGTTGGCCAGGCTGGTCTCAAACTCCTGACCTCAAGTGATCTGCCTGCCTCGGCCTCCCAAAGTGTTGGGATTACAGACGTGAGCCAATGTGCCCTGCTTGAAGTTTCTATATAAAAATGAAAACACTAACCCTTAGAAATGTACATAATTGTAAAAATCTTAACTGTTGTCCTTATTGTTCACTTACTTTGTATCAGCCCACAGATATTTTTAAGCCTTAATGTCAGGACATATAGATTAGCTGAATATACTATGTTAGGAAATAAATTTATGTTTTACCACAGGTAAAACGTGCCTAGTATGCTATATTTTAAAATTGCTGATGATGACTCTTTGCTAGTTTTGGGGTTTAAAATATTTGTTGAACTAATGGCGGTTATGTTTGTGCTTTGATGAACTCTGTAATGAAGTTTTATAATATTGAGTAGCAGTTCCTATAAAATTTCAGCAAAATTTTTATACTTCTAAAAACGACATCAAGGTATGGATATTTTTAGGTCACTTATTCATATCGTTTCTACATATCTTCTGACAGTTTTTGTTTGAGACTACATTTTCAAGGCTGTTTGTCATGCATGTTTGCAAATATCCCTGAAAGACAGAGATTCCTATGGAATAAAAGGAAGATTTTCTTCTTGACTAGGATAATAAAGATAATAGCTCTCACTGGAAAGGTTAAGCAGATTTTTTAGCAAGCCCTTATTAGATTAGGGTTTTCCTAAGTTTGGAATTCCTCAGTTATGTCACAGACCAACTCTGTGTATAGCACTCACCTAGGTCTACCTGTATCACTTCCATGGGACTAGGGGGACAAGGTGGAACCAATGGGAGTGGGAAGCTCATGCTGTCTGCTGTGCTGTGAGTAACAGAGCCTTTTGTCTCTGACCCAGAAGTCTCATGTCCTTTGACATTTACAGAACTGTGGCTAGCTAACTTGTTAACTTACAAGGAGGGTCTAAACATCTCAGACCCTTCAAAGTTCCTGACATTTCAAAAGCTACATCAGAACAGTCGCTTAATATCATGGAAAAATGTAAGGCACTCTTCTTATTCTTTGGAGTTCTACTTTTATCTCTAATCTTTTCCCTTTTCTTTTCTCTTCCTTCTTTATTTTATTATTTTTAATTTTCGGGATTGAATTTAAACACTTAATTTTTTTATTCAACATTTAAGACACGTATTTTGCTTTAAAGTCTTTCAGTAATAATATTTAAATTACTTCCTTGGCTTTTAAAAAGGATAACTTTTGTTAAATTTGTCTTTTCTAAGGGGTAGTTATTTCAGAAAAAAATTTCTTCTGATTAGGAAGAGTAATTGCTTCTGAGTCACAGCAAGGAATGGATTGAATTTTAAACTCTGGAGATCACATTCCAGCCGAGCAATCTCCCAAAGAAAAGTCTAATGTAGCCCCCTAAATATTAAATAAGTGGCAGCAATGATAAGTAGGGGACTGCTTTGAACTGACGATGGAGAGTGAGCCCACTGTGGTTTGCCGAATTTAGACTTCGTAAAATGAGATCTAGCATGTACAGGCATAGTAGAAACCAGGGTCAGTCAATGGGGGCAGCCAGGGAAGCCCCAGCTGGCTTCTTTCAAGAGATACAACCAAAGAGAGGATTTTGGAAGTCATCAAGGAGTGAGACATGAGCAGCTTAAAATGCTCTGGAGATGGCAAGGGAAAATTACATCCTGTGCTTTCAGGGCTGCAGGATGTGGGTTGACAGAATCAAGCATGGAATTTTCCTACTCAAAATGGGGGGCAAAACTGGTGATCAAAGACCAGAAATAAATAAAGGTCCCAAAGCAGCTCAGACTCGTGACCCACAGTGCACAGTGAAATCCAGTTGATTTTACCCAAGTGGTAAGAAAATTTAAGGAAACAATGAAGCGATGAAAGTATGCCTAATTCAGGAAAACCTGGTGAAGGGTAGATGGCCCTCTCAAATTGCCTATGTTAGAACTTCACTAAACATAATTAAGTAAATAATTATTTACGTATGCAGTCATTCAATCTATTTAAGGACATTAATGCTTTTTGTTTTTGTCTATTTTTTTTTTTCAAGAGCTAGTTTTTGCTCTGTTGCCCAGGCTGGAGTGCAGTGGTGTAATCTTGGCTCACTGCAACCTCTGCCTCTTGTGTTCAAGTGATTCTCATGTCTCAGCCTCCCGAGTAACTGAAATTATAGGCATACACCACCACATCCGGCTACTTTTTGTATTTTTAGTAGAAATGGGATTTCATCATGTCAGCCAGGCTGGTCTTGAACTCCCGGCCTCAAGTGATCTACCTGCCTCGGCCTCCCAAAGTGCTGGGATTACAGGCTTGTGCCACTGAACCTGGCTTAATGTACATTTAAGGGATTAAAGTTATAGATTATGAAAACACTCTCACTGTCAAGGTGTCCTAATTCAGAAATCATTGCATTATATTTCTTCCTACAGATATTAAAGTAAAACAAAATTGTAGAAATGATAAGCTTTTATTAATTTCTTTGAAATAAAATATTAAATGAAGCTATTCTATCACACAATTTCTACCTGTTTTTAAAAGAACATGGCCTTTGAGATCTATTTTGGATAATGCTAGATGCTTAACCTCTTTATTTGAGAAAAAAGACACAATGGATTACTGATGTTTAAGTGACTTTTCTTAATGCTAATTGAAAAAAGTAACCATGAAAGTCCTGCTTAAAATTTTACTTTATTTTATGGTTTTAGAGGTAGGGTCTCACTCTATTGCTCAGGCTAGAGTGCAGTGGCACAATCACGGCTCACTGCAGCCTCAAACTCCTGGGCTCAAGGGATCCACCTTAGCCTCTGGGGTAGCTAAATGTGTACCACCTTGCCCAGCTAGTTTTTACATTTTTTATAGAGATGGGATCTTGCTACGTTGCTCTGGGTCTCAAATGCCTGGGCTCAAATAATTTTCCTGCCTTGGCCTACCAAAGTGCTGGGATTTCAGGCATGAACCACCGCACCTGGTCCTGCTTAAAATTTTAATTCTCATATTTACAGCATATTGGCTACTCCACTAAAAAAGCTTGCTCTCAAGAAGAAAAGTAAGCTAAATAAGTGGGTGAGTGGGAAGGTAAGAAGTTGTATGGAATTTGCCCTATATGCCAGCTATTTATTTCCTCACTGGATGTTTAATGCAAGACAGGTACTTATTATCCGTCCTTACGAAGCTTACTTTCTGGTTGCGGGAGACTGACGACCAACACCTCAAATAATGTATCAGATGATGTTAAGTGCCATGGAGGGATATAGAGCAGGA
This sequence comes from Plecturocebus donacophilus, assembly GCA_004027715.1. Taxonomy (NCBI): domain Eukaryota; kingdom Metazoa; phylum Chordata; class Mammalia; order Primates; family Pitheciidae; genus Plecturocebus; species Plecturocebus donacophilus. The sequence goes on from PVKP010010405.1 coordinate 38,119, forward strand.
GGAGGGGAGTAAAGAAGTCTGGGCATGCAGTGAGCATGTTGTCAGAGTCAGATATTTCAAAAATATTCATCTGATAATGCCCTTTGCTCAAATCCTTCAAAGCTATCCCATTACTTCAGCACTAAGACCACACTTCTAAACCTAATATACCCCACCTTGCGTAGTCTGACCCTTGACAAACTCTCCCCCCTCAACTCCAATGCATGCAGACACATTCTTCATTTCCACCATATTTAGTTCCACAGACCGCCAGGTTACATCATCCTTGCGTGCGTCTTCTTGTTTATTGATCTATAAATACCTATCCTTTGCTCCCCAATTCTGTCTGATCTAATAAAGCTTCTTCTTATCACTTAAGACTCCACCGTAGCATCATATTTTCTTAGAAGTGCTTTAATCCATTTTATCTAGTATCGTAAGTCAGTTTCAATTCCTCCTCTTTTCACGGCTCTGTAAATGGCTTCCCCCAGGTTATGCAACCTATTCAGAATTCCACAACACTGTCCTCTGTTCTTCTGTCTGTTCTAGCACTTTTCACATTGTGTTACTTCTATAAGAAACTTTGGAATTAGATTAGCATAAACAAATAAACATCATTCAATTCTAATAATTCTAATTGATTCTTCTGACTGCAGTGTGAATTCTTCGAAGACAGGGTTTGAATATGCTTGCTTTTACACTCCCTGCATGGACACAATCCTTGGCACTTAGATACATCTCACAAATGTTTAGTCAACCCATTTTATATGTAAACATTCTAACTGAGCTCTAAATCTTTCTTGTTTTAGTGACAAGGATGTTCTATAGTAATTTTCTGCACAATAGTATTAAGATGTAGTCACATGAATATATCCACACTCAATTTTTTTTTCTATTGTAGACGCCATATCATATTCTGAGGACATAATGGCATCTAACACTAAATTCATACTAGATGCCAAGCACTGATCTATGCACTTTACATAATAAGTAACAGCTTGTTTACTCCTAGACAACTCTAGAAATGGAATGGGTATTATCAATTTCCTCATCTTGCATGAGTGCAAAGTGGTTAAATAACTTGCTAAAGGTTAATCATATAACTAAGTTTCAAACCCAAGCAGCCTAACCCTAATTCTATGCTTTTAATCACTATACCATACTGCCTACTTTTTATTAAGCTTCAGAAAGTTAAATTATTCATTCCTTAACAGAGGGGAAAAGAGGAAGCTGAGAAATATTGGCATAGAATTTGAACTACTGAAAATTTTAAGGATTGTTTGGTATGGTGTGGAGGGTGCAAAGTATCTTAGGAACCGTGCCAAAGCTTTGAACTTAAGCCTCTAGGTACAGTATATTAGACACATGATATTTTTGTCATCTGCTGCCTTCAATAATAATTCATTTAATCCAGTAAAGGGTGGTAAATGCTTTGGAATACAAACAAGATGCTGTGGTTGCCATGGGGTAAGGTAAGAAGATATAAAACAAATAATTAACTCTTTGTAGCCTGCAAAGAGTTTTTCCACTGTATACTTTCTATATGTTCTGCTGGTAAAATAACAACACCCATTTGAACAGCATCCTCACATGCCCTGTTACGCTAGATTCTTTCCACAACTCAGGAAGGTGTAAGCAGCGCATTCATGGTCCGTGTGTTATAGATGCAAAGACTCAACTTGCCCAAAGGCATGAGTGGGGAAATGTGAAAATGAGTGAGGGATATGAATTACATCATTTACTCCTTTTCTCTCCCCTTTATTGTGCCTTTCATAATTATGTTAGATAAAAGTTTAATTGCAATTTATCTTAATACTGTGTATCTAATGTAAAACAATGTCAGCCGGGCGTGGTGGCTCACACCTGTAATCCCAACACTTTGGGAGGCTGAGGTGGCGAATCATGAGGTCAGGAGTTCTAGACCAGCCTGACCAACATGCCAAAACCCCATCTTTACTGAAAATACAAAAATTAGCTGGGCATGGTGGTGCCTGCCTGTAATCACAGCTATTCAGGAGGTTGAGGCAGGAGAATCACTTGAACCTGGGAGGCGGAGGTTGTAGTGAGCTGAGATCCCACCATTGCACTCCAGCCTGTGTAACAGAGCTAGACTCCATCTCAAAACCAAATAAAATAAAATATAAAATAAAAGAATGTCAAAATTGGTCCAGTTTTTCATTAATGTTACGAAAAGAAGCGTTGGGCGCAGTGGCTCACATTTGTAATCCCAGTACTTTGGGAGGTCGAGGCAGGCGGATGACTTGAAGTCAGGAGTTTGAGACCAGCCTGGCCAACATGGTGAAACCCTGTGTCTACTAAAAATACAAAAATTAGCCAGGCTTGGTGGCAGTTGCCTGTAATCCTAGCTACTCAGGAGGCTGAGACAGGAGAATTGCTTGAACCTGGGAGGCGGAGGTTACAGTGAGCCGAGATCGTGCCATCTCACTCCAGCCTGGGTGACAGAGCTAGACTCCGTCTCAAAGTAAATAAATAAATAAAAATTAAACAATGTCAAAATTGATCCAGTTTTTCATTAATGTTAAGAAGAGTAGGGTCGGGCGCAGTGGCTCACACCTGTAATCCCAGCACTTTGGGAGGCCACGGTGTGTGGATGATTTGAGGTTAGGAGTTCAAGACCAGCCCGGCCAACATGGTGAAACCCTGTGCCCTGTGTCTACTAAAAATATAAAAATTAGCCAGATGTGGTGTCAGGGGCCTGTAATCCCAGATACTCAGGAGACTAAGACAGGAGAATCACTTTTACCCAGGAGGGAGAGGTTGCAGTGGGCCACGATTGTGCCATCTCACTCCAGCCTGGGTGACAGAGATAGACTCCGTCTAAAAAAAAAAAAAGAAAGAGAAGTGATTGGTTGAGAAATCACCTCTGAAATGTTGTTGTAATTGATGTACAGACCATCTCTACAGTCTCCTAATTTTGGGGAGATTTTAATTGCTGATCTTACCTTCCAATGTTACTACTCTTCTATGTTCTATGAGCTTCCACCTCCCATGTTCTTACCTGGTGACAGCCTAGAAGAACCAAATATAATGGTTCCCAGAAATCTGAGTGATGGGTTTAGCAATAGTGACCCATGTTTCTTCAACAATAACAAGACTTCATATCTATTACCACGTTGGATAATTACCACAACCTCTTGAATTGTGTGTGGTAGATATTAATGTCCCAGATTTATAGATGAAGAACTGGCACATAGCTAGGGTAAGTGATCCTATGATCATTTCAAAGTTTCTCACAGGCTTTGTCATATATGTTTCTGTAAATTCAAGTCTACTGAGAAGCATACCTTTGCAACCCACTCCTTCCCATTCTTCCCTGTGTAAATAAATAGGACCTCCTTCATCTAGCATTTGCTTGAGTAAGAAACTTGAGGTTTCCTTGAATTCTCTCTCTTCTTTCTCCCTACACCAAATCCATCAGCAAGTACTGACTGCTTTATTTCAAAAACACAACCAGAATCTGTCCACTTTTTTTCATTGCAGGTACTTTTTTTATCTATTTCATTTAGGACTGGCATCCCCAGGACCTAGAACAGTATCTGGTATGTCATAGGTCCTCGATAAATATTTGTAAAGTGAATATTTCCTCTATTACACTAGCAGTGATATCAAACATATTTAGCAATCTGTTTGGCAGGCACTTGGACTATCTATAGGAATTCTGAAGTCCTTTAAGTTCCCTGCTCTGCCAGGTGTTAACACTTTCATTCCTGCATCCTGAATGCAGTTTGGAAGTTCTGGGGGAAAGGATAAGTTGGCCAAAACATCACCTAGGTATCACCTTTTCTCAAGTGTTAGGAGATACTTAATTTCTGTTAATGTGCTTATGAATTGAATGTCACAGCAGAAAAGGATTGTGTGTGCCTATATTTGGGAGATGAAGCCAACAATCGTTCACCAAATTTGAAGTACTTTTATAATTATGAATATATTAGGAAGGAAGCAGAAATACTTCCATTATAATAAAGGCAAACCTTTACCTAAGCCATGCAATTCGCGAAATGCTGCTGAAAATGTATCCTCGCTCCAAGAAAAGTAACTTGAGTACTCATCTAATTTTATTGAAAAAAACATTCCAACAACCAATAATCACCTTGTAGCAGTAGTATATAAGTGTGTATTTACCTGAATAGTAACCAATTCTGATAAAGACTCCCTAGGCTATAAAAAAGATATTGATGAGAAAGAGTAGGAATATAAATGCTTCATTAAAATACAGAAGGAAACAAGAAGTCTGGTAACTTTTTGATACTATTTAAATTTTTAATCTGTTTTATAAATTCTAAGTAGTGTCAGACAAGAGTGCATTATTGCTTCATAATTCAGCAGCTTTGTGATTTGTAGACTGTTTACTACATCAAAAAAAAAAAAAAAAGAATGGACAAGCAGAAAATCCTGTGAATTCTTACACAAATGGGAAAATATTACTACTCTGCTCTTCAACTTGTCCTTGAATCCTTGGATTATTAATCAGTTTGAGAGGGTCCAGAGAGAGAGCCTTTTCTGGTGCAGAGTTTCTTTGTCTGTTTCCGTCAGCTGTATCAGATAGGAGCTAAGTTAGAAGTGAAACATGACATTCTGACAGTGAATCCAGCAGACAGATTCTTGGCTGCATTCTCTGCTATACTTGAACTTCTGCTAAGCATGTGATGAAAGAGTGTTTTCAACTGCACCAGCTGTGGAGAGGTTAATAAAACAAAAGAGGGGAAACAAAAGTGCTCACAGCAGAAAGCTTCTGGCTTTGCTGATTTTTCTGGTTACAAACAATATGTCAGAGAGCTGTAACTGCTGTGTTGGTTTGGGCTTCAAGCCATTCAAGACAAGTTGAGCTTCTGAATTAAAAGTTTAAAGAGAATAAACAAGCAGCACATCCGATGCGATGTTACATATTTCGGTGCTGGAAGTGGAAAGCTCTTACTTTGCTATAGACGATTGGAAATTAGGAAACTTGTGTGTGTTTTGCTGGCATCCCTGACAGTTTCTCCAGTAAACAGAAAACTGCACAGGCTTTCAGATGTTTAAGATATGGAGAAGCAAAGGTGGTCTTGGTGTAGTGGGCTGTGAGCAGTCTCTTATGCTTTCTGACTGTCTTCCTGTGTCCCACTCCTCCAGCAAAGGACCATGGAATGTGGAACCTTGCCCAGCCTGCTGCTCAGGGGCAATTGCTCAAGGCTGTCTTATGCAGAGAAGGTCAACAGTTGACCCATGAACCATTTAAACTGGAAGCAAGAATTAGGCAATACCCTGAGAGATTGACTACATAGACTTTTCCCTGAAAGTTAGAGTATAGAGTACAGGAGAGGAGGGCCATTTAGTAATCTTCCTGTTTCCTTCACCAGTCCTCCACCTCCCCATACCTAAGGTCCTTCACTCAATATACTCAAGTCATCTCTGCTATGACTGCATTCCCACATGCCAAGGCATATAAAAGGTAGGATAAGGAGTTCCATCACTTCACACAAGCATCTACCAGGAGGAGGGAAATAAAAACAACTTTTTACCGTCAACTTCTCCACTTGCTGTGAAACTGAAGGCTTCTGCATAATCATTTGGGGATATCATGAATATGACTTACATATGTCATCTGGGAGACGTGGTATTTATGTTTCCTGAGTTGAACTGTGGCAAAAAAAAAAAAGTTATGGCCATCTAAAATGCTCAATAATTGAAAGAGAAACTTTAAGTTATTCCTCACCCTAATTTATCTAATATCTGTCTTCATCATCTTATTCATCAGTTACTTGGGAAATTCAGAGATTTAAAAATTTCTGCAGAAATAAAACTGATTGTTTTGGAGACTGTTTCTGAAGAGTTGCAGAACTCCTCCAAAGTCTGAACACAGGTCTCCTTCCCTATTTCCTCCTGACCCCCCGTATTCCAGCTGACTCAAGTTCACACCCACGTCTTCCGTTCAGATGTGCAGTTCCTCAGGGAGTCTTGTTTGTGGCTCCTAGACTTATTTTGTCAAGTACTGGAGCACCATGAACTCGCTATGGAGCAAATGCAAGTGTGTTCTACACCAGAAGACAATCAGATACACTGATGTCTTAATTTATTGGGTTAGTAAATTAGGGTATGATTAAGCACAGCACTGAGGAATCTGTCCTAGACTGCATTTACCGCAGGATAATGAATGTGATTTGATTTACACAAATGTGATCTGCAGAGAGGTTTGTTTAGGAGTACCCTAAGTCACAAACTGAGTTATATACTTCATGTAAAACATTAGTGAGGTCAAGGGAACAGCTGGGCAAAAGTGGGAAAGGTATTGAGTTGGTTGAAGCAGTATATGTGAGAAGCTACGTTGCCCCAAATTCTGTTCAACATAAGCATACAATTATCGAATACCAATTTGATATCAAGACAATGGTAATTTTTACTTCTTCGTTTTTACACTGCCACTAGCCTGTGAAGAAACAACACCACCTAGAATTTTTCCATCCCTCACCTTTCCTTTGAAGACTCAGCAACCCAAACAACATGATCTTTTCCTACACGTCATTTAGGAGAAGTCACTGGCAGTTTAGGAGAAAGATTTTTTTAACAAGTTTCAGGGTGAGACATCTTCCAAGAGAACCTTTAAACATCATTCTTAGCACCATAGCAACAAAATTTTTAGTGTAAGTACTTATTTTTTTAAAACTTGCTTTTTTAGAGTTTAAAAATTTTTTAGATTTTTATATATTTTGGAGGGGCACATACTAGGTGTATATATATATGAGGTAAGTGAGATGTTTTGATACAGACATGCAATGTGAAAAAAGCGCATCATGGAGAATGGGGTATCCATCCCATCAAGCATTTATCCTTTGGGTTACAAGCAATCCAGTTAGACTATGTTACTTTAAAATGTGTAATTAAGTTCTTATTGAACTGTAGTCACCCTATTGTGCTATCAAATTGTAGGTTTATTCTTTTCTTTTTTTGAGATGGAGTCTTGCTCCATCACCCAGGCTGGAGTGCAGTGGCACGATCTTGGCTCATTGCAACCTTCTCCTCTCTGGTTCAAGTGATTCTCCTGCCTCAGCCTCCAGATCAGCTGGGATTACAGGTGTGTGCCACCATGCTTGGCTACTTTTTGTATTTTTAGTAGAGACGGAGTTTCACCACATTGGCCAGGCTGGTCTTGAACTCCTGACTTCAAGTGATCCACCTGCCTCGGCCTCCCAAAGTGCTGGGATTACAGGTGTGAGCTACCATGCCTAGCCCTAATTCATGCTTTCTATTTTTTTTTTTGTACCCGTTAAGCTTCACCACCTCCCTGCCAGGCCTTCACTACCCTTCCCAGCCTCTGGTAACCATCCTTCTACTCATCTATGTTCATGGGTTCAATTGTTTTGATTTTTAGATCCTACAAATATGTGAGAACATGTGATGTTTGTCTTTCTGTGCCTGGCTTACTACCCTTAACACAATAATCTCCAGGTCCATTGCAACTGACTGCATCTCATTCTTTTTAATGGCTGGATAGTACTCCATTGTGTATAGGTATAGGTATAGGTACTATATTTTCTTTATCCATTCATCTGTTGATGGACATTTAGGTTGTTTCCAAATCTTAGCTGTTGTGAACAGTGCACGACAAACATAGGAGTACAGATATCTCTTCAATATACTGATTTCCTTTCTTTGGAGTGTATACCCAGCAGTGGGATTGCTGTATCATATGATAGCTCAATTTTAGTTTTTTAAGGAACCTCCCAATTGTTCTCCATTGTGGTTGTACTAATTTACATTCCCACCAACAGTGTATGAGGGCTCCCTTTTCTCCACGTCCTTGACAACATGTGTTATTCCCTGTCTTTTGGATATAAGCTGAACCTTAGATTTTAATCTCTACAATAGCGCTAAGAGTGTTTAGGTAAATACAAACATTCAATATATTTCTAAAATCAAGATACCTAGCAGAGAATATGCGAAAAAATTAAAGTTATGCCTCCTCTTATATTAGAAATATAATTAACACTTACTAAATTTGATAGTACAGGTGAATGTAAATTAATTCCCATAATCTTTACAAACATAATATAACCAACCAGTAAAATTGGCTTTGAGGAGACATTTGGCTTCTAATTCAGAGAATACTTCATCTATGTATTTTCTCCAGTAGTTTTGGAATGTATATTCAGTGGACAATAAACAAACAGAAATTTCAAATCATCTTTGTCTTGGTTTGGAAGAAGTAGAAATAGTATAACTATTGGCCACTGAGATGTTGTGGGTTCCCAAGAGACAAGATGTGCTGGGCGTGGAGCCTTAGATTGTGGATGGGGCAAAATTACAGGGCTTGGAAGAAAATATTATTCTACATGGCCCAACAAGGCATGTTATCAGATACTTAGTACTGGCTGCTTACCTGGGCAGCACACCAAAAGAGAGAAGAGTGTGGGATAGAGGAAATAATTATTTGGAGACTGTTATTCAACACTTAAGACCCATTTGAGGGAGCTACAGTACTTTTTTCTTGTTTTTGTTTTTGGCTGCAGTCTGTATTAAAAAGTCTTCATCTGTTTTTAGGAATATGTTGCTGATTCAAATAACTACTTTTAATTTTTAAAGTAAACAAAATTAGAATAATAGGAATAATATTAGTTTTAGCAAACAGAAAAGGGTTATCGCTGTTCTTTTAAGCATCAGACACCTCCTGTTGAGTCCGCGAGAGGCACAAAAGAACCTCTGTCTATCCACCATGCTTCCCTTTCTGGAGGGCCCTTGTCCAAGCGAGGCATCAACACACTTGAGGGCCCACTAGCTGCTGTCAAGTTACGTCTGGCTTAGAGATGACAAATAAAGTACAGGACCCGTGGCAACAATAGAGAACTTTGCTTTCCTAACTGAAAACCCGAGAAAGTTTTGCTGTGTAGATTCACCAGTTTGCTTTTCCACAAGGGTTTGTTATCCTGTTCTTTAGTCTGAGTTTTGATTATTCTAAAATTGTCTCTGGTTGCAGTATAAAGCATTTCTATGTATGAAGCATAATATATAGAGTAGATGTCTGCCTTTCCTTACCAGGTTTCAGATTCTCCCTGGATCATTTACTGTTTAGAATCACAAAACAAATACAATGTTGTATAATAAAATCTTACAAATAATATTTTATGATCTCTTATTTACATACAGCAAAATGAAAGACATTGGGAAAAATAATTTTAACATAGTAATCACTCTTTGTGAAGTTCCTAAAAATTTTCTTTTAAAATTATTGATTTCATCAAGGGCAAATGCAAACATAAATTGGTCAGAGTAGCTTCTGTGGGTTTTCTTCTAGGAATACTTTATTTTTCTCCTAACAAGCTTATTTATTGAGTCACCAATCAAATTTCTAAATTGTTGTTATATTTTAAAATTTTTACAGTTGTAAGTTATTTGGTATTAATTATATCTGCTGGGAGGCTTTATTCAGAGGCATGGCTTTCTCTTCCTTTTTTTTAATCAACGGGAGATTTTAGTAACATCAGGATCATCATATCACTCACTGGGAACCCACTGTGTGCCAGGCACTTTGTAGACATTCTTTTAATTGTCATAACAACCTTGCAGTGTTTACAGATGAGGCTCAGGAAGTTAAATAAAACTCCAAGAGCTCCAGGGCTAATAAGTGGTGGCCCTAGAATTTGTATTCAGGGTTGCCTCCTTCAAAATTCTTTGCTGATCCTAATTCAGCAAATGTGTGAAGTTGTAAAAATATGAAATATTGGCTACTCGAGCATGGTAACAGTATATTTGTAAGCATTAATGTATCCAGTGGAGCAAATCCCTTGTCTTTAAAGTGCCTGTGCTTGTTTTGCAGAAACTCTGAGGCTATAGGACTCTACCACACTGTAAACTCTGTTGGTTTTTGCTCAATTTTCAAAGCGTCTAACTCTCTGCCAGAGAATAGTTCAAGCATGTTGGAAGAATCAAGCTTCCTGAATTGAGCGATGCATAATTTGGTTTAAAACTGATACAACAATCGGAAATTCTACTTATCCACTGAATCATATTGATTACACGCCAAGGTCTTGTTCTTTATTCTAACTGCACTCATTCTATTTTGATTTTCATCTATAGAATTCTCATAGACTACAAGCAAATTTCAAAACAGATATTTAAAAGGATGAAAGGGCTTAGATAACTTTATAAAAATTAGAAAGGGGAACTCAATTTCAACGATAACTGTAAGTATCTGGACTATGTAATTAGCATCCAAGTTCTTGATAATAAAGACATGTTACTTGGTACTTTCATAACCAAAACAATGCTCCTCTTGGGATTTTCAAAAAAATTCAGAAAGAGTAAACTCAGAAAAAAAAAAAGTAGAGATAAAGCCTAAAAATGGAAAGCAATTATGAAGACAAAGTGAAAGACAAGGAGGAATGTTTAGAAAAATCAGATAACAGTGATCCAAAAGAGAGAACCCTCAGGTTAGAGAAAGATACAAAGATCAATAGTGATGGAAAATAATGAGGGCATGAGGTTCTAATTCAAAGTAAATTTTCCAAACTGCATATCCTGTGTAAAATATGTGTCTTAGAGTTTTACATGAGCCTGGTGTAGTGGGAAAGACCACTGGACTTGGAATCTGAGGCCTTGGTTTGGGACCTGGCTAAACCATTCATCATCTGTGTTTTCCTACAACCTACTCAGGGCCCTCGTTTTTTTTTTTTTTATTTTTTTATTTTTTATGTATACCTCCAAGAGACGCTATAAAATGCCTTCCAGTGCTAAATAACTCAATCTAGTAAGGAGTAGAATTTAGAGTGATACCTTACTAAATGGCAAGATAATATTTTCTTGTCATTAACTGATACTGTACTATGACAACCTGTATAGGACCCAATAGAGTGCAGAGAACCTGTTTATTCTTTTTTTTTATTTTTAGAAACATTAATTTTTATTAATTTATTTATCAAGCATTTTAGGATAGCTCTATAATTTGATAATGTGCTGAATGATCATTAAGGATATATCAAATTTTGGTAACAAATAAATTATTTAAAATTACTTACCAGAATCCTTAAAAATGACAAAAACTAAGAAAAGTAAGTCATGTTTTGATGATAAAATTCAAATGCTGAAGTATCCTAAAAAAGAATAGCAATAAAGTACTAACAGCAATTTTTATATGGCATTCAATGTAAGTTACAATGATGTCATTAACATAAAATTGTTACACATGTAAAATATTCAGATTCCTCATAAAAATGTGTTAAGATTCCATTTATTTGAGTCTAATACATCTTTAGGTGAAATTTTGATGTTTTCTCTGTGTGGACTCTGACATTTTTATTAAAATTATTTTTTGCCAGGCATGGTGGTGCACACCTGTAGTCCCAGCTACTTAGGGGGATGAGGTGGGAGGATCCCTTGAGCCCAGGAGGTCTAGGCTGCAGTGAGCCATGATTGTGCCATTGCACTCCAGCCTGGGCAACAAAGTAAGACTTGATATCATAAAAAAAAGATAATATTAACAATATTAGTGTTATCAAAGTAGTGTAGTGGTTAAACACATAGACTATACAACCAGCTACTTAAGTCAAAATCCTGGCTTCACTACCTACTAGCTGTGTGATCTTGAGCAAGTTATCAACATACTCTGTGCCTCAGTTTTCTCACCTATAAAATGGGTATTTAAGAGTACTCATCTCATATGACCATCTTAAGCATTAAATGAGTAAGTACAATTCTTTTAAATAGTATCTTTACCCTGTCACTATAACAATCATAGTTTGCTGACACCATGCAAGCATTCTCTTAGATTTTGTTGTATACAGTGCATATTTGATCTTTCTTACTAATTCAAAACTGACTATGCAAATAAATGTTTGGTATTTTAAGGTCTAGTGCTGTTCTTGAGGTCTAGATAAAATCAGTGTACAACTGGACACTACTGTAATTTAGGTCTTCTGTATAATATAGTTTAGTTTTTTTGCCTAAAGTCTCCCTATAATTGCCAACGAAGTAAACCCTTTAATTTCAAATACATAATGATGCATAAAAGTATGGTGCTGTAGTTAGAATAAATTTTAAAATAATCTAATCAAATGGATGTTAGAAAAAGAAATAAGGTGAGTTTGACATTGTAATGTCCATATAGATTTTAAGGCAACATGGATATGTTTTTTTCTTCTGGTAATAAAGAAAAAATATAGTTTTATTTCTTTTTATGCTTTTTAATACAAAAACAAGACCCTCTCCCCACCTCTCCTGCGCTTGTGCATGTACACACACTCACACACACACACACACACACACCTGAGGATATCAGTGGAAGATACAGGCATTTCTTATGTAGAGTGTGATCACTGTTGCCTTGACTGATGCGTTGAGGGTCCTTATGTACTAAGGAAAGCTGGTGTTAAGTATAGGCTCATGTTAGAGCTTGAGAAGCTGTTTCAATGGAAGAAAGTGTAGAAGGGAATCAGTATTACTCTGAACAGAATTGTACTTTGTCTCCTAGCTCCATATATCTTAGCTGTGTGATCTTGGGAAAGTTATTCAAAGTCTCTGAAATACAGTATCCGATTTCATAATGTGAGTACAAATACAGTGGCTATGCTATAAAATCTTTGTCAATAATAAATTGAAGCATTTCTGTGCTCTGCAAACTCTCAAAAAAGTAATGTTTATTCTATTTTGAGGGATGGGGTGGGGTGTATGAACTATTTTTTTTGTTAAATGAAAATAAGGGAGTATTCCATGAATAAAAGAAAAGTACATGTGAAAGATTTAGAAAAATTGTAGGAGAGGTTTTTGAACTCTAAAATAAAATGCTTAGAATATAGGAATTGCTAAGTAAACATTAAGTCATGAACAAATCAGGTCCTTTATTTTCATGAAGAAAAATGTAAATGATTATTCAGAAAGGTTTTTTTGGATAATATTAAAACATTTACAGAGGAGTCAGGGGAAAAAAATAACATCAGTGGATCTGAAGCATATTTCTAGCAGAAGTAGAGCTAGCAAAGGCTTGTCCTCTGTCTCTCAAAGAGGCTTACAAAACCAAAGTGGTCCCCTAGTGCAATGATGTCTACTTAAAGCTAGTTGTGTTTGACGAGTGTCTTTACTTGGGAAAATTTCTTTCTCCTTGGTTTTCTCAGCCATCATTGTGTGGGCAGATATTTAAGGTATTTGGTGTCAGCTAATCTTCAAAGAATTAATAACCAAAGTCACGCACACATACAAAAAACCATTAGGAAGGGAAGGCAAGAGCCAGAGCAGTGAAGGGCCTCATCTCCCAGATGCTTCCTCTCTCATTTGAAGGTGTACACATGGGGGGAAGGACCTGTGCCAGTAAGGACTCCTGTTCTCCATTCACTCCCATTCCTTCACTCATGCCTCAGTAACTGTAGGACCCTAGGTTGATGATTAAGACAGCACATGATTAATGACCTTCAGGTCACAATGGGAAGACTGGGCACTCGTGGACGATAGAAATGGGCAGAGAACAAGAGCACAGCCTTTTCTCCATGTACATGACATGTGGCCGTGGTCTGATAAAGAGCCCTTTCCACCGTATCTCTCTGTTTTGGAGCTCTTTTTATTTATTTTTTATTTTTTTGCTATTCACATATTTCCAAAGTCAAAAGGGGTCTCTTGAAAATGATCACATCCTCGTATTTTTACAACTCTTTAACATTATTTTATCAGACCTGAGGGTGTTGATGCACGTCTGTTTGTTTCTCATAAACTGATTAAGAAGTCACTGTGGTGAATTCAAATGTCACGTAATTAGAACTTTTTCATATAAAATTATTTTTTTATATAGAAAATATGGATATGAGCAAAACATCAGTCCTTAAAAATGAGGTCCTTGAGTACCCTAAAATAATAGGAAATATGAGAAGTTAGCAGAAATGTAAATGTTATACTTACTATTGGTCATCATCCACCTCCTCAGTTTACTTCCGGGCTCCTCATTACATTAATTTTGCTGTAGAATGTATGGCTATTTTTGAAGGTTCAAAATTTATAAATATAAAACCTATATTTCCTCTATTTTATAATTCCTATTTTCCTGAAAGTAATTATTATTTTGCCTTTCTTCACAATACAGATAGGTAATTAGGGAACATAGACAAGAAAAGAAGAGACAGCATGTTGCTTTATAAAGCCCTCATTTATTTGAAAACATTTAACATACACCAGAAGCATACATTATAAAGACTGTTTATTTCCTTTTTTTTTTGGAGATAAGAGTCTCTCTGTGTTGCCCAGGCTGGAGTGTAATAGTGTGATCTTGGCTCACTTCAACCTCCACCTCTTGGGTTTAAGCAATTCTCCTGCCTCAGCTTCCGGAGTAGCTGGGACTAAGGCATGCACCACCACGCCAGAGTGATTTTTGTATTTTTAATAAAGACGGGGTTTCACCATGTTGGCCAGACTGGTGTCGAACTCCTGACCTCAGGTGAGACACCCACCTCAGCCTCCCAAAGTGCTGGGATTACAGGTGTGAGCCACTGTGCCCAGCTGATTTATTTACTTTATAAATAAAAAATACATGTAGATATATTGAAGAAAAAGAAAATAATAGTTACAGCAGTTACCAGATTTCAGAACTGTCTTTTCCAGTGGTTTTGATAATACTTTTTAATATATTTCAAAAATGTGTAATATTATACTTTTTTATATTTCACTGAAGGGAATTGCCTTCAAGCAAATGCTTATAGATGCAACTAGAGTCAGCAGGAAACCTTCTATCATATGTTGTTCTGCTACAGTAAAACTTATTTGGTTATTTTCCTAAACCACAAATAAATAATTCTTATAACATTCATTTCTGACCACCATTTTACTGATGTGGACACGATGGAAACATTGTTCATTGAAATAAAATGTAAGCTCTTGGACTTACACTCTAAATTTACTAGCTCTTTCTTTTTTATATTAAAATAGTGGAGAGGAAAAGCCAGGACCAAATGAGAGCACATCTCAGAGGGAGCTCTGAGGACACGAGCTGTCCCAGACTTCTGACTGTCACCAGCTGCCCAGCCATGGGCTGCAGCAATGTGACCCTCTCAAGGGCAAATATGCTGAGAGAGTCTTTATTTTCATGTTCCTGCTTCTCTTGTTTCTTTCTAAGGTTTATTTTCGTTGTTGTTGTTGTTGCTGTTGTTTGTTTTCCAAGTCTATAAATTACTATTTTTTTTTGTTTGTTTTTTGAGACAGAGTCCAGCTCCGTCATCCAGGCTGGAGCGCAGTGACGCCATCTCAACTCACTGTAACCTCTGCCTGCTGGGTTCAAGCGATTCTCCTGCCTCTGCCTCCCCAGTAGCTGGGACTACAGGTGCACGCCACCACACCCAGCTAATTCTTGTATCTTTAGTAGAGACGGGGTTTCACCATGTTGGCCAGGTTGGTCTCAAACTCCTGGCCTCAAGTGATCCGCCTGCCTCAGCCTCCCAAAACGCTGGGATTACAGGTGTGAGCCACTGCTCCTGGCCAATAAATTACTGTTTTGAGAGAGGAATGGATACCTGCCAGAGGAAGGATTCTGAAAGGTTTTCACGAGAAACATTGCTAACATTTATCAAAGGCCAGGTGTCAGGCTCCATATTGAACTCTTTATCTGTAAAAGTACTTGTACTCCCCTCTTTTGTTAACTGCCTTGGACAAAGAAAGCAGTTTTTTCAAAATTGCAAGTGATAAAAATTGAGGAGGATTAGCCAATTTGTTGGGGGAGAATAATTTACTAAAAATAATTGTATAAGCTAGAAAAAGTGGTTGACGCAAAGGAGTCAAAATTCAACAGGATGAACATAAATCTTACATTTAGTTTCAAATAATTTCTTGTGTGGAGAATAGTGAATATCTGATTTGGTAGCATATGAAGGTAAATTTACATATTTTAATGCCGGTTAATCTAACCTAATAGTGTGGATCTCCTGCTAAACACCTAACTCAGTTTTATTGTCTATTAGTTGAAATATAGTGTTCACATCAAGAAAATTATTAGTCTAACCTCATTTGCTGGTGATCACACAGGAAGTGCTCTGTTGAGTTCTGGGCACTATGTTTTTAGGAAGAAGTTGACAGCAAACTGGAACATGTTCAAAGGAATGACGGTGAAGGGTCTGGAAATCATATCATATAAGGAATAACTGGGGGAATGTGTTCATTTAGCCTGAGAAAATGACAAGCTGTGTTAACACTTTCAAAGGCTGTTCGGTAGAAGAGAGGGTAGACTTTTTTGCAGAGTTACAAAACTAAATGAATGGTGGAGTCCCAGAGTGGTAAGTTTAGGCTCCCAGAAGAAAATGGTTTTTTAACAATTACAGTTACTCATGAACAGGCTGACTCAATAGTGGTGAGTTGCTGGCCACCGGGACTGACCTGCGTGCCCACCCGTCTGAGCCACAGGACGGAGGGTGAGGGCTGCTAGCTCTTGGGAATCTGAGATAGAATCTATGATGATCCTTTCGTGTACTCCATATAAGAAGCATAGTCAGGATCTAGGGCAAAATTTTCTCTTTTAAATTTAAACTGAAGTTCATTTTCATCTCTGCAATGACCCACTCAGGATTCTTTTATGCATTTAGAGAGAATGACTTTCTTTCTCTCCTCTCTCTCTTTCTCTCTCTCTCATACACACACAGTGCCTCTTAATTTATATCTTTCTTTCTTTTACCATATCTTAACTAGGATAAAAAGAGTCAAGATAGGTAGCCAAGTGGCAGTAAAATACATTTGAATCAAAGTCGCATTCAGCAACCATAGCAGAAATATTTTGCCAAGGTTTATTTCTGATTCTAACTGCAATAGTTCGTGATCTAGATTGGCATGGGTCAGCCAGGTTGTTGCTTTGTACCTTGTGAAGGAAAAGATATACTGGAGAAAAGTAAGAGGTACACACTAATAATGTTTGCCTTGATGGGAAAAGATGTGTTGCAAAGGTGTGTTATGTTTTCTTGGGAATTGTAGGCTGGAAATACTACATGAAAAGAACAGAATAAAAACTGCTGTTGCCAGCATCCGTCTTTATACAGCTCTCTAAAGCTTTTTCTGTGTGTGTGTTAGTGACTATTGTATTTTTTATTGTAAATCTCTCACTCATGCTGGTATCTAAAGATAGGCCATACATTTATGAACTGAGAGATGATGACATGTCTTTCCCTTCCTCCCTCTTTTGCTTTTTTCCTTCGTCCATCCTCTTCCTCCTCTTCCTTTTCCTCCCTTCTCCAGCTCCCCCATCTGTGCTTTTCCTCCTCATTTTCTACTTTTCTTTTCCTAACAAGGGGCACCCCTTTTTTCTACCCTTGAACCACCCCCCCATCTTCTGTGTACAAATTGAGAATGCTTTTGGTTTTGGCCTGGCACTCACCTTTTTCCTGTGCATGGCTGGGTACTGACTCCACGACTTTGCAATGTCCTTTTGGTGAAGCAAACAAGACAGCATAAACTATGGAGAAATTATTAATACAATTTCAAAAAGTCAAGTCAGCATGGATTGAATAATGAAATTTGGAATGTTTCCCCTATTTTTGCCTGGATCCAGCCAGGCAGCCTTGGCCGGGGTAGCTCAGCCCGGCTTGCCCAGCCCAGCTTGCCCTGTGCGGTTTGAGGCCTTTAACTAGGAGGTCGGTCATTAACCGGCTGGGGAAGCAGCAGCACATTGTTCTGTTATTTTCAAACCACAACAGCCTCTGTGGAATCCAAGAGCCATAAAAACGTAGTTCTGATGCTGCCTGACAGAGGCATAATTCATGAACTCTATAATTTAAAGGGATTTCAATGCAATTGTAAAACTAATAAAAAATGAATTGCTTTTGGGGAACACTGGTACCTTATTTAATCAATTGATTCTACTAATTTTAAAATACAGTTGGCCTGGTAGCCGTGTGTGTGTGTGTGTGTGTGTGTGTGTGTGTGTGTGTGTGTGTGTATGTGTGTAGATAAGTAAGATTAAATCTGAGGCCAATAGTTAGTTTCACATATATAACATTGCTTTTGGACTGAAAAAACAAAAAGAAGAAAGAAAGAAAAAGAATCCCAGAACCATTTATGGCCTGTACTCAGTAACAAAGCATTTCTCTCTGTGCCTTTTTATCATTTTCCCCCACCCAAATGTTGATTATGCTCAAGTTAAAAAAAAAAAAGTTTTGGTAAGTTACTAGAAGGTTTAAATTTCAGTCTGGATTTTTTTTAAAGCCTCAAATGAAAGGCTTTCTTTAATCAGATAACTAACCAGCCAGTAATTTTAGCCCAGTATGACACACCACTGGGCAGGTACAGAGGTGCGCAGCCCCAAGCCTTTGCCTCTGTCCCCGATTCTCTGCCTGCTGGGACTGTCATTGAGCTTCCCTGTCTTACTGCTGCTGGTCCTCAGAGACTGCCTCCAAACATTCTGAAGTTCAGAAAACGAGAGGCAGCTGTCAGAGGTGACCAGGCAGATGGCACAAGAGGGACTCCATCCCTCCATCACCCCACCTGGGGAGAAAACAGAGCCGCCCCACACCGCAGCTGTCTCAAATCCAGAGCATCTAGATTTCAAATTGATCCCTGATTTCCTGAAAGCTTGGCTCTGAAGTTGCTTAGGAGGCTTCGGTGGAGCTTTAAATACAAGCACATTAACTCTTCTATTTTAACTGCCCCCATCATGAGTAATGGCAGCTCAGAAATGCCCTCTATGATGTCACGTCACAAAAGACTCAGAAAATTATCCCTTCCCCTATTGTCTGTTTTCTTTTGTTCCTTCTCTACTCACCACGTTCACTGGCAGCCATGAATAAAACGTAACATGCTAAATGACTGACATCCATTAAAGCTCCTCGACAAAACTTGGGCTGTGTTTTGAAAGGCCCCTGGAAGAAA
This sequence comes from Plecturocebus donacophilus, assembly GCA_004027715.1. Lineage (NCBI taxonomy): Eukaryota > Metazoa > Chordata > Mammalia > Primates > Pitheciidae > Plecturocebus > Plecturocebus donacophilus. The sequence continues at coordinate 56,905 of PVKP010010405.1, forward strand.
AAGGATTGTGTGCTCTTTGAATCTTGGTCTACTGAATGCCTGCCAAGTGAAGGCTGCTCCATTCAAAGGGCTGAGTGAATAAATGAGAATAACATCCTTGGGGACCCGCGGGATCAGTTTACTCCGAAAATGCTCAGCTTCACAAAGGGTCAGAGTCACAAGGTAAATGAAAATGGCTAGAAGGAGACTTTGATGGCCGAAACACTGTAACAGTAGAGGACTTGAAAGAAAACTTTATTTAAAAAAAATAAAAAAGAGGAAAAAGAGAAAAGCAGGGGGTAGGGAATTTCAGAACGGGAAAGTCAGTTGATAAGAACAAAATGCTTTGACAGAGACATCAATGAGTGTTTGTTTATAAATTACACACAGGTAGTACATACATAAATGTATGTGCTTGTGAGAATGTATAAACTCTTCATCCACATCTGTAAACACGAACTAATTTTACTTTACACATGAATAAAAACTGGGTCAAGCCTGTGAGCTCATTTTCTTGGGGGCTACAAGTACCCTAATTGTCATCTTAGTTGTAAGTGATAAAATCTGCAGTGCCATCAAAGACGCCATTTCTTTAGATCACTCCTTGTTTTTTTTTCCCCACACACTATTTCTCAATTAGAATGATTTCTATTTAACCACTTTAATGGAGGTGAATTAGAAGCAGTTTTTAGGCAAGGAAATCAGAAAAACCACAAGAATTCTTGACACTTTTCCAGAGAGCCCTGCTTGGTGCCTGACATAGGGTCACTATACCAGGTCCTTGGGCTCCTGACTCTTTCAGCTCATTTTTAGGTGGTAGTTTAAAGAAATACTGCAGAATTAGTTACATCAGATTATCTCCCGTAAAGACATAAGTGAAGTTCGGGTCTCTCCTTTAAAAAAAAAAAAAACTCAGCAAATGATAATTATGACAGAGGTCGGAGGTAAAGTAGCTGAAGTAGATGAAGGAGACTTGTGGCAAACGACTGCCTTGCCCCTGCAGGTTTCCAGTGGAGGTGAAATCAGAACAACTCAACTTGAATGGTGGGGTGGGTGAAATGTGCCCTTCTCCCCTCCAAAGGTACGTCCACCCAGAACCTGCGAATGTAAGCTTATTTGGAAAAATGGTCTTTGGCAGATGTAGTTAAATTAAGGAATCTGAGATGAGCTCATCATGGATTAGGATGGGCTCTAAATCCGAGGACAAGTGTCCTTTCAAAAGAAGAGAGGGGAGAAGACAGGGAGGAAGGAAAGGTGAAGACAGAGACAGAGACTGGAGGAATGTGTTCCTAAGCCAAGGAATGCCAAGGGTTGTGGGCAACCACAAGAAGCCCGGAGAGGGGCATGGATCAAATTCTCCCTCCCAGGTTCAGAAGGAATCACCCTGCTGACACCTTGATTTAGGACTTCTGGTTTCCAGAATTATAAGAGAATAAAGTTGTGTTGTTTTAAGCCACCAAGTTTGTAGCAGTTTGTTACTACTACTCCAGGAAACGAAGACCGATGGCGATGGCTGGGTGCCTCTGCAATCACAGGGTCATTCATTTTGGGCTTGGTGCTGTCCTGGAAGAGAGAAAACAGTTCCTCCTGAAGCAGCTGATGGCGTTACTGAGTGACAATGGCCACGTAGGCACATTCTGTCAGAGGTCTCCCTGGTGATCCCTTTTCCTAAAAGACCTCTGTTCTTCAATAACCAAACGTGTATCTCCTCAGAACAACATTATTTAGCTGACTTTTGCAAAGGAAAAAAATTGTTCCCCCAAACTCATTAGTCTATGGGAAAAAGCTCACATTATATTCCAAATATAATTGGTATCAGAATGGTGTGTAAAAGGCTGTTGCTGTTAAGGCCACTGTACTCCACACAAAGCAACTGCATGTGTGAACTGCAGTATTAACTCTTCAATAATTAGGAATTGATGTTTTAAGCAGTTGATATTCTAATTTACTAGTTTGTTACTTATGTAGAAGAGTCTTACTGTGTTTTAATCATATGGTTGGTGGCTTGGGGTTAGTATGTAGCACATTTTAACTTTTTCCACTACAAATAATGGGAAATTGACTTTCAGTTACTGTTTTTTTCAAAAATGTCTGTTTCTCAAGAATGTATTATGGAAGTTGTGCAGAAGAGGTCTGTAGCTCCTTTTGTTGGCATATGTTTGTGTGTACATATTTTAGAGGACCATGACCAGAAGCTTGGAAGAAATCTTTTGTTAAAAGAAGTGATTTAGTATCTTTACCTAACTGAATTAGAAACTTTAGAGAGTGGCTGATTTAATTTAGATTTAGGATACTTTAGTCTTTACAAATTATAGTAGCTTTTTCTTCAGTTTTCGTATATGATACTGGCTGAAAGAAACTTTTGAATACTGGTCATTGCTTTAAAATAAAGGGTTTAGAACATAAAAATGTTGAAATACACACTTATGCTTGAGTTTTCAGGATTTAGATTGCACAAAATACCTTCTATTCAATTATTATAGAAATTTCAGGCCAGGCACAGTGGCTCATGCCTGTAATCCAAGCATTTTGGAAGACTGGGGCAGCTGTATCAGCTGAGGTCAGGAGTTCTAGACTAGCCTGGCCAACATGGTGAAACCCTGTTTCTACTGAAAATACAAAAATTAGCTGAGCGTGGTGACACACGCCTGTAATCCCAGCTACTTGGGAGGCCGAGGCAGGAGAATCACTTGAACCCAGGAGGCGGAGGTTGCAGTGAGCCGAGATCGTGCCACTGCTCTCCAGCCTGGGTGACAAAGTGAGACTCCATCTCAGAAATAAAAAGTGTAATTTTATAGAGTGGAGTCATAACCGACAGTTAATATGTAAGTACCTAGTTGACTGTTTAAAATATGTATGTGGGAAAAAATCCTAGTTAAAAACATAAATTAACTGGAATGGTTTTATCACAATTATGTGTTCTAAAAATCTTATCTTGAGAAAGATGCCAAATAAGACTGACACATGGAATTCATTATATTCCAGCTAATGGTTTCAATCAAATTTATAACAGAGCTGAGTTGGCAGCAAGCATTCCTGGACCTGTCTCTCCAATCACAGAGTACCCAGGGACACAGGCATTTACACACAGAGCAAGTTCAGTGTCTATACTACTAATGGCTAATGTCTCTGCCACCCACAGTTTTTACTCTCGGGGACAAAATAAATTTTGTTTGTTTGTTTTGCCTCAGTGAAAGGTCAAAATAAAAGGGTTAGCAGAATAAACTTTATTGTAGAATAAATGGTATTGAATTTTTGAGCTTAGCACTATGATAAGTTCACAGTAGAGTTGGATGGAACGAAGAACATTATATTTCTTTTTTGTGGCACATGTTTTCAAAACTTAGCAGTTCACACACGGAGAAAATAAAAGAGAATGATTTCTTGACGCTGGCAGTGCAAATTAGTATTTGTTTTCTTCTTTTTTCATGCATTCAAATATGATTCAAAGTTGACATTTATCTAGATGGTTTTTAAATCCGAATTTCTTTTAGAGTATTTTGTTAATTCTCCATACATGATTTATTCTGTTAACTTGAACAAATGAACTATCTTTTTTGTTTCCTTCGGAGTGTGGGGATTGGTGAAAAGAACTCTAGGTGGGAATGCTTTATTTTGTGTATTGACTTCTTTTTACAAAGATGCCTTTAAAAGAGTAGTGAGTTGGAAACTAATGGTAAATTACGGCTCCAGTTGAAAGTGCTGAAGAAGTCTTTCCCTATGTGTGCAGTGTTGACCTTCAGGGGGCGTCCAAGTGCAGCAAAGCTAAATAAGCTGGCATGCACCACCCGCTTGTCATGCTACCTGAGTAACCCGAGTGCAGAAAAATGTAGCAAAAGCCAAAGTAAGCACTCCTTCCCCATCTGTCACTGCACGGACGAGCGCTGAGGCAGCCATATTTAATCAGCACCGAAGTCTCCCCCGGGTGATGTTCATGCCCTTCTGTAATATTTTATTCTTAGCCAGTTCCCAGACAGCATTATTGATTCGTGTCATTATTCTCCCCCAAGCTCCGGGAGCTTGTGCAATGCGATACCAACTGCAGTTCTCTTCATGAACATAACCTCAGAATCGAAAAGTAAGGTGACTGCCTGTAACATTCAGAATTACCCCATGGCATATTATGCAGTGTATCATAGGCATTTTAAACTCTTACCATCAGACACCAATTGGTTATAATGCTTTTGCTAAAATAGGGAATTACCAAACAAAAATAATTTGGCATTTGTTTCTTATTTATGCATTTTTTCCTCTTTTAACTAGTAGATTTATGATTGTAGTGGGAAGATACTGTACTTTAGGTATTTTGTGTGGGACGTTTGGATGAGAAACTCTCCTTCCCTGGGAGGTTCAGTGAAAATAATAATATGTTTGATATTTATCTTGACTAGAGTTCTGAAATTATTTTCTTTCTCCTCTATCAGAGGTAAAGGAGGAGAGTAGAATTTTCTTTTTTTGCTGATGATAGAAAATGAGTTGTGAGAGGAGACCCTGGTTGTTGAATGTATTAGAAGGAATGAATGAAAAAAAACCTAATTATTTTCATTATTGGGCCCAGAGATCTGATTACTCTTAGGAAATTGGCTCATTGATTAGTTTTCTCAAATTTTAATTTGGAGTCCAGCAGCATCCTTAAAAAGTATGCATACTCTTATTTAACCTTTAGACATAGTGTCATAAAAAATAACAAATGCTTTGCACATCTTCCCTCCATCTACATTCTTGTGTACATATCTTTGGATAAAGGTCTGTAAAGTATCACCCAGATCTTTGTAATTTTAGCACTGTTTTAGTTTTGTTTTGGGCCCAGTGAAGTAATGAAAGTTGAAATGTTCACTCTCCTCCTCCTCTTTTGCCTACTCCAGCAATGTGTTCTAAAGTACTAACTGTAGTACTAAACCTGCATCTCCAGTAGTACGATTCATATTGTTTGGATGTTTGTTCCCTCCAAATCTGAAATGTGATCTTCATTGTTGGAGGTGGGGCCTGGTGGGAGGTGTTTGGGTCATGGGAGCCGATCCCTCATGTAAGGTTTGTGCCTCCCCACAGTAAATAGAACTAATGAGTTCATGTGAGATCTGGTTGTTTAAAAAGAGTGTGATACTCTCCCCTTTCTCTCTCTCTTGCCCCATCTCTCACCATGTAATATGCCTGCTTCACCTTCACTTTGCACCATAGTTGGAAGCCTCCTTAGGCCTTCACCAGGAACAGATCCCAGTGCCATGCTTCCCATACAACCTGAGCATGGCAGAACCATAAGCCAAAATAAACCTCTTTTCTTTATAAATTACCCAGTCTTAGGTGTTCCTTTATAGCAATGCAGAATGAACTAATACAGAAAATTGGTACCAGGGAAGAGGTGTTGCTATAAAGATGCTTGAAAACGTGGAAACAACTTTGGAACTGGGTAATGGGCAGAGGTTGGAAGAGTTTGGAAGGCTCAGAAGAAGATAGGAAAAGGAAAAGTTTGGAACTTTCTAGAGACTGGTTGAATGCCTGTGATTGAAATGCTGATAGTGATATGAACAAGCAAAGGCCAGGCTGATGAAGTCTCAGTCGGAAATGAGAAATATTTCGGGAACTGGAGCAAAGGTCATCCTTGTTATGCTCTAGTAAAGAGCTTGACTGCCTTGGGTCCATGCCATAGGGCTTTGTATAAGGTTAAACTTAAGAGTGATAACCTAGGGTATCTGGCAGAAGAAATTTTCAAGCAGCAAAGCATTCAAGAAACAGTGTGGTTGCTTCTAACAATCTACTTTGAAAAGTCAAAACCTGGTCTTGTAGCAGAGAAGGAAAGTCAGGGGAAGAATCTAATAGGGCTGTGGAGCAACCACTTTCTAGAGAGATTAGCATAACTAAAAGTGCTAAGATCCAAAACAATGAGAAAAGGGCCTCGAAGGCATTTCAGAAGTCTTGGAGACAGCCCCTTCCATCACAGTCCCAGAGGTTTAAGAGGAAGCAATAGTTTCAGGGACCAGGCCTGGGACCCTGCTGCTGTGTTCAGTCTCTGAACACTGCTCCTCCCATCTTGGCCACTCTGGCTCCAGCCTTAACTGAAAGAGCCTCAGGCAGCCACTTCAGAGAGTTAACCATAAGCCATGGCAGCTTCCATATGGTGTTAAGCCTGCAGGTACACTGAATGCAAGAATGAAGGAGACTTGGCAACATCCACCTAGATTTCAGAAAATATATGGGAAAGTATAGGTGTCCAGACAGAAGTGCTGAGAAGAAATGTAGGGTTGGAACGTTGACACAGAGTCTTCATCAGGGCACTGCTTAGTGGAACTGTGGGAATGAGGCTGCTATCCTCCAGATCCAAGAATTGTAGAGCCACCAGCAGCTTGTACCCTGAGCCTAGAAACGCCATAGGCACTCAATTCCAACCTATGAAATCAGTTATGAGGGCTGTGCCCTGCAGAGCCTCAGGAATGGAGCTTCCCAAGGCTTTGGAAGCTAACACCTTGTGCCAGTGTGCCCTGGATATGATCCCCACTGTTGAAAGTGAAGCCTGGTGGGAGGTGTTAGGGTTATGGGGGCAGATGTGTTATGAATGGCTGGGTGCCTTCCCCACAGTAATGAGTGATAATGAGTTTACATGAGGTCTGGTTGCTTAAAAAGAGTGTAGCATCTCTCCCCTCTCTCTCTTGTTCCCTTTCTTTCCACATGATAGGTCTACTGCCCCTTCACCTCTGCCATGATTGGAAGCTTCCTTAGACCCCCACCAGAAGCAGATGCTAGCACCATACTTCCCATACAGCCTGCAGAACTGTGAACCAAAATAAACCTCTTTTCTTTATAAATTACCCAGTGTCAGGTATTCCTTTATAGCAAGGCAGAATGTACTAATACAATGATCTTCAGGACTTTTTTGTGTGTAGTTAAGTTTACTATTGGAATTCATCTTTGTATAGTAATTAATAACAATGCAAAATTCTGCTTGTCACTTTTTAGAACATGAGTTATTATGGCAATAATTTACCTGAATACCATGATAGATAATAAATTGTCAATTATTGAATATCTCCTACATTTCAGATATTCTGTTAGGCAATTTGTTTATATTAGAATCCAACTCTTACCATAACTCTAAGAAATAGATATTATACCAAATTTATATATGCTTAAAGTGAAACTCAGAGAGATTAAGTAATTGTTATTGTTTTAACTAGGCCACTCAAGTTACTTCAAGGGAAGAGTTTTCTTTTTTATTATTTTTTATTTATTTATTTTTATTTATTTATTTTTTTAGAATGAAAGAGAGAAAGAGAGAGGAAGAGATTTTAGAAAAAGAGAGAAAAGGAGAAAGAAAGAAACAGCAAAAGAAAGAAGAAAAAAAAGAAAGAGAGAAAGAAAGAGGAAGAGATTTTAGAAAAAGAGAGAAAAGGAGGAAGAAAGAAACAGCAAAAGAAAGAAAAAAAAAGAATGGAAGAGAGAAAGAGGGAGAGAAAGAGGGAGAGAGAATGGGATTCTTGTTTTATTGCTCAGGCTAGAATACAGTCTAAAAATGGGTATTCAAAACCTCTTTTATGCCAATAATTGTGTTTAACAATGGAGACAGGAAGGAATAGGGGATGAAAATAACAAATAAGCAGACAACCAATATTTTATTTAAACCTGTGAAATGCTATGCAATTGCTGGGGAGTGATTTTCTTCCAATTATGTGGTCACTTTTAAAATAGGTATAATGTGATACTGAGAAAAATGTATGTTTTGTGGATTTGGGGAGGAGAGTTCTGTAAATATTTGTTAAGTCTAGTTGTTCCAGGTCTGAGTTCAAGTCCTGGATATCCTTGTTAATTTTCTATCTCATTGATCTGTGTAATATTGACAGTGTAATGTTAAAGTCTC
>PVKP010010406.1:0-64763 GCA_004027715.1 Plecturocebus donacophilus
GCAGGCAAATCACCTGAGGTCAGGAGTTCAAGACCAACCTGACCAACATGGAAAAACCCTATCTCTACTAAAAATACAAAATTAGCTGGTGTGGTAGTGCCTGTAATCCCAGCTACTCTGGAAGCTGAGGCAGGAGAATTGCTTGAACCTGGGAGGCGGAGGTTGCGGTGAGCTGAGATCATGCCATTGCAATCCAGCCTGGGCAAAAAGAGCAAAACTCCATCTCAAAAAAAGAAAAGAAAATAAAAGGAAACTAGATAAAGCACATAAGCAGATAATTCATCAGAAAGAATTACCAATGGCTGGCCTGTAAAAGAAACCAAGTAATAAAAAGAAAAAGGAAAGCAAACTAAAGCAACAATGAAATACTATTTGTTTTTGCTTAACAAATTTGCAAAATTTTCAAAATGCTAATCCCGTGTTGGGAACAATGTAGTGAAGGAGGCATCTTATAGGATTGGTGACCAGAGCCTAAGTGATACCTTCTTCCTGGAAGGCAATTTGACAATATGTACCAAATCTTTTTTTTTTTAAACAAGTTTATGTTCAAGTATCCCAGTCTAATTATGTACCAAATCTTTGAAAGTGTGCGTACTCCTTGATCTGACAATTCTACTTAAGGGGATCAAAAATAAGGATGTGGCTGGCCTTGGTGGCTCACACCTGTAATCCTAGTACTTTGGGAGGCCAAGGTGGGTGGATCACCTGAGGTCAAGAGTTCAAGACCAGTATGACCAACATGGTGACACCTATCTCTACTAAAAATACAAAAAAATTAGCCAGGCGTGGTGGTGCATGCCTGTAACCCCAGCTACTTGGGAGGCTGAGGCAGGAGAATCGCTTGAGCTTGGGAGGCCGAGGTTGTGGTGAGACGAGATCTCGCCATTGCACTCCAACCTGAGCAACAAGAGTGAAACTCCGTCTCAAAAAATAATAATAATAAAAATAATAAAGATGTGCACAGAGTCAGAATCATATGTAATAGCCACAAGTGTTAATAACCTAAAGTGGCAATAAGAAGGGATTCATTAAATCATGGTAAATTCAAAGTGAAATATAAGTGATCCATAAAAATTTCATTGACAAAAAAGGGTTCACAATGTACTGCTAAGTATAAAAAGCAAGTCATAGAACAGACGTACAGTATGAAACCATTTATGTAATAAAATACATATGCACAGAAAAAAGTATCTTAAAGGACAGAACCAAAACCATAGCAATAAGTATCTCTGACAAATATTAGCATAATTTTTAATTTTCTGTTTTCTACTTATATTGTAAGAAACACGGCAGTATGCACTGGCATAAACCCCACAGGTAATGCAGACTCCACCACACCCCTACCTTTTCATTCACCTGGTGGGGGCCCCTGTCCAGAGCTCCCCTGTGGCTCTGAGCATTCATACCCTTTGTATCAGACATAAATGCTATTTCTTGTGCTGCTGTGTAACTTTTCAAGCTCAATCTTGCCTCCTCAATTTGCTAGACTGTGGGTAAGATTTGTGTCTCACATTTCTTTTGTGTTCCTCTCACTGCCTACTACATAGCGAGTTCACAGCAAATAGCCTAAGAAAGAATGTGTCACTTCCATGCCCATGATCCCGTGGGCTGGCTGGCCGCACAGGTGTGGCATCTGAACCCAGTTTTAGACCAGCTTGAGGCTGTGTATTATGGGCTACCTGTCGATCTAGTTCTATGAAGATGCCTATTGTGCTACTAATTACTGTAGAGTGATGGGGCTGCTTGTTTAAAGCATAGATTATTGTCCCCACACCCGGAGGCAAAGCCAATCCTGTGGCATCCTGTAATTAATGAGCCCATAGCATTTCCTCCTGCCTCTAGTGCAAAGTTGGCTTTGATCCAAGGCAGCGCTTCCCCTCCATCTACAACTTCACATCTTGGCTGTTGCGAGACCTCTTCTGAGAAAGTACTTCCTTTCCTAAACTGGGGGCCTGGTCAAAAGAGCCCTATGTCCCTGGTGTGCCAAGTCAGCTTCACCAGCTCCCCATCGTCCTCCTGAGTGATAGAGTATGCTCTTAAGTTCAAGCAAACCTACTACCCAAGCAGCTCAGTTTATAGGCCCAGAGGCCAAAAGAACCCTAGAGACCACTGCAGGGGTGACAGAGGTTCATTCATTCAAATTCAACAAGTAAATGTTCATAGTTGTCCATAATCTCTGCAATCAGCACTCAATTCAGTTAAATATTTTGTAGAAAAATAAATTAAATCCTCTGGAGAGGGAGTCAAAATCAGGAAGAGAAGGTCAGACACCTGCCTCTTTTTCTCCTTGTGTATGTGTGAATGTGTCTGGCGCTCAAAAGGTTCTTGAAGGAGTAGACGGAAGAGAGAAGTCCTGAAGCCTTTGCCATGAGCACATGTGAGAGGCTATATGGAGGTCAAGCCCAGACTTCTATCACGGGGACTTTGGCCAAGGCACTTCACAGCTCTGTGGCTCAGCTTCCTCATCTGTAAAATGGGATGATCATAGTGTGCCTGCCTCACAGAGTGGTTGTTAATGGATGTTAAGCACTTAGAACAGTGCCCAGCCCAGGATGAACAGGACACAAGTGTGTGCCACTGGTAACAAAAGCAGAGGGGGCTTTTTGAAAATGCCATGGCTAAGTAGGAAGACAGCTACTGGCCACAGAACATTCCTTTGGAAACTCTTCTCCAAGCAGCCCACCAAGGGCCTTGGGTGTTGAGAGAGCCCAGCCAGGCATGATGGCGCCACAGGCCTAAAACAAGGGGTGTGCTGTGGTTTGAATGTTTCTCCCAGAAAGCAAGTGTTGAAAACTTAATTCCCAATGCAAGTGCTGGGATAGGCAGCCTGAGAGGTGATCAGGCCACAGGGCAGAGTGAATGCGTGAACGTCATTATCATTTTTTTTTTTTTTTTTAAGCGAAATGGGGTTTCACCATGCTGACCTCAGGTGATCCGCCCACCTCTGCCTCCTAAAGTGCTGGGATTACAGGTGTGAGCCACTGCGCCTGGCCTCTCTTCCACTCTCTTTGCCTTTCCACCTTCCACCATGGGATGATGCAGCAAAGCCCCTGGATCTTGGACTTCCTAGTCTCCAGTACCGTAGGAAGTAAATCTCTGCTCATTATAGATTTCCCAGCCTGTGGTATTCTGTGATAGCAGCACAAAATGGACTAACATAGGGTATTTGAGAGGAATCCCACATTGGCCTACAAGGAGGGCCATCTGCCACAAATGGAGTCTTCTAAGGGTGAGGGCTGGCAATTCTTGGAGGAAAGGTTTCTTTTCTGTAGTCTGAAAGTCTGAGATAGAAAGGCAGAGGAGGAACAGGGACCAACTCCAAATGGAGTCCTTGTTTTTAGGAGATGGGGTAATTGAGGGCTGGCCAGTTGGTCTCATGGAAGGACACCACTTCAGACACATCAGTTTTTGGTAAGAAGATAGACTACATGAGTCATTAAGAAATATCAGTTTTTCTATATGCTAGAATCTGTTCTTCCCTCTGAATCCAGACTTTCTGAAAAGAAGTTAAATCTCTTCCCATCTCCTGTTCCACCTCCTCACCTAAGCCTCAGCATTTTCTTGCTCAATCAACAAACATCTTGGTTCCAGGCACTTGAGCCAGCCTTGGGCCTTAGGTTAATTGAGGTCACTGGTCCCCATCTGTTGTTATCTCTCACCAGGGCTCAGAATAGCACTGCCTTTTGTCTATGTTGTTAAATGCTGCACCCCCAGTGTTTAGTGCCTGACACACAGTATGTGCTCAGCAAATAGTTGTTAAACGAATGAATGAAGATGCTGCAGAGTCCATCACCCTCCCTCAAGCCCATGCCACCCTCACACAGAGAGGTTCCACTATGGTCTCTTTTTATTATTATTTTGAGTCAGGGTCTCAATCTGTCTCCCAAGTTGGAGTGCAGTGGCAATCGCAGGCCATTGCAGCCTGGACTTCCTGGGCTCAAGCAATCCTCCCATCTTAGCCTCCCAAGTAGCTGGGACTACAGGCACACACCACTATACTCAGCTAATTTTTTAAAACTTTTTGTAGAGACAGGGTTTCCCTATGTTGCTCAGGCTGATCTTGAAGTCCTGGGCTCAAGCAATCTTCCCAAAGTGCTGGGATTACCGGCGTGAGCCATCATGTGCACCCAGCCTGTGGTTTCTTTTATCAAGGTTTTTGTTCCACTTCTACATCCACTTTATCTAATTCTCTTGTCTTCTTGACAAGCATGCCAAATTGTTAATTTTATTTGTCTTAAATATATGTATGTATATATGTATATATTTATTTTGAGACTGAGTTTCCATCTTGTTGGCCAGGCTGGAGTGTAATGGCGCGATCACAGCTCACCACTATTCCACCTCCTGGATTCAAGTGATTTTTCTGCCTCAGCTTCCCGAGTAGCTGGGATTACAGGCATGCATCACCACACCAGCTAATTTTGTATTTTTAGTAGAGACGGGGTTTCTTCATGCTGGTCAGGCTGGTCTCAAACTCCCAACCTCAGGTGATCCGCCTGCCTCAGTCACCCAAAGTGCTGGGATTATAGGCGTGAGCCACCGCACCCGGCCAAATGTATTTATTAAAGTTACAGATTTTCTTGTTTTCTAATTAATTAACTTCTGCTTGTATCTTAATTTGTTCCAGTTCCTTCTTGTCAGGTTATTTTTTGTTGTCTTGCCTCTCGAGTGTCCAGCTTGCTGAGTTAAATTCCCTCTATCTGGTTTAATGATAAAGTATTTAATTCCAAGTAATTTTCTTTCAGAATAGCTAAAACCATATTTAGTAAATTTTTAGTATCTTCAACAACATTAATTTCTCCATAGCTTGTGACCGCATGTAGAGAATGACAATCTATCCCACTACCCACCCCAACTTCACCAGCCATTCTCCTGTTCTTTGAGATGGAAACTGATATCTACTCGTTGTTTATTTATTTATTTTAATTTTTCTTTTATCAAGATGATCTTGTTGCATCTACTCATTGTTTATAGAAAGCTTTTTGTGACCAAGCATGGTGGCTCACACCTGTAATCCCAGCACTTTGGGAGGCTCAGGCGAGCAGATCACAAGGTCAGAGTTCAAGACCAGCCTGGCCAACATGGTGAAACCCCATTTCTATTGAAAATAATACAAAAATTAGCTGGGCATGGTGGCACACGCCTGTAATCCCAGCTACTCAGGAGGCTGAGGCCGGAGAATTGCTTGAACCTGGGAGACAGAGATTACAGTGAGCCAAGACTGCACTACTGCACTTCAGCCTGGGTGACAGAGGAAGATTCCATCTCAAAAAAAGAAAAAATAATGCTTTTTGTATGATTCGGGCCACTTCCCTTCATCCCAGATACCACCCACCCCTCAGTTCCTGTTACTCAGAGACTCAGGGGCCATGAGGGAGAGCCATGTGCTGAGCACTGTCTGCCCTTCCATAGCCCAGAGTTCCTCAATGTCAGAACTACTGACACTGTGAGCTGGATAATTCTTTGTGGCCAGGCTGTCCTGTGCACTGTAGGATGTTTAGCAGCATACCTGGCCTCTTTCTACCCACTAGATGCCAGCAGAATATGGGCACGTGTGCACACACATACACACCCCAAGTTGTGACAACTAAAAACATCTCCAGACATTGCCAGATGTCCTGTGTTGGGGCTGGGGGTCAAGACTGTTTGAGAACCACTGATATAGTTCTATAAAACTCACAGCCATGGAGAAGTCAGAAGCCTGGAGGTCCCACAGTGGGACTCCCTGTAGTTAGGTGTAGGAGCTGCAGATGAGGTGAAGGGGGCCAATTCCATTTCTCTAGATGGCTGCCATTTTTTCCTCTTGCAGATGGAATAAGCAAATGGGACCTAGGTGGCTTCTAGCTGGGAGGTACCTTCAAACTTAGGAGACCAAGAAGGTACAGGGCGGACTTCTCCAGCACCCAGTGGCCTTGGCCTCAGTTAGAAAGCACGAGAGGACACCAAGACTCGTGGGAGCCCAGTCCAGCCTAGAGAGGAGAGATAGGATTCAGAACTGAAGCCCTGGCCAAAGCAGAGAGAACACCCTTACTTTGTAAAGGCTCTAAGTACAAGAGCATTGGCAGCCCCTCTGTTCACAGGAAGCAAGTGGGATCTGTACTTGGTCATAAAAAGAAGCCCATTACTCTTTATATATAATAACATCCTGACCATTTAGCACTATTAACGTGTAAAATGCACATAACTTGACCTAGCAGATACACTACTGTGAGTGTATTTTACGGATATACCAGCATAAGTGCTTGGGGTCTACAGAGGGGCTGTGGCATAGTAATCCAGAGTGCAGCCTTGGGGCCTGGCTGCCTGGGTTCAACTTCCAGATCTACCACCTATCAGATATGTGATCTTAGGAAAGTTATTGACCTCTTTGCAACATAATTTCTCCATCGTGAAGTACAGGCCGTAAAAGGACCTATCTCTTGAGCTGTTATATAGATTATGTAACTTACCATATTCCAACAACAATATCTGTGGTCAATAAATGCTAGTTAAAAATCTGGTAATTTAAATGCCACTCATTGGTTAAATACATGTGACATATCCATTCTGTGAAATACTGGGTAGCCATTGAAAGAAATGAAGTAGAACTATATCTACTTTAATAAATAGAACTTATTTAACAGTGAGTAATAAATGCTAATATATATAATAAAATTGTACTAATTTTTATGATATAGATGAATTATATGCAGAAAAGTATGTATCATTTGAGCTTCTTTGCATATAAAAAGAGGTATGTAGAAATAGCTATGTGACTTTATCTGCATAGAAAATTTCTAGAACCCTCAAGAAGCTCATTATATCTAGGGAGTGGAAATGGAAGACCAGGGAACTTCTGCTTTGTTCTTTGGCACTGTTTGAGTCTCCTACCATAAGCATGTATCTTTATTTTTATTTATTTATTATTTTTAAATTTTCTTCAAAAAAATTTCTTTAACTTTTTTCTTGTTATTTTATGTCAATTTATGGGGAAGAATTATTATTTATATATATATATATATATATTTTTTTTTAATAGACGGGGTTTGACCATGTTGATCAGGCTGATCTTGAACTCCCAACCTCAGGTGATCCGCCCGCCTTGGCCTCCAAAGTGCTTGGATTACAGGCGCGAGCCACCGCGCCCGGCCTATTTTTATATATTTTTTGAGACAGTCTCACTCTGTCACCCAGGATGAAGTGCAGTGGTGCAATCTTGGCTCACTGAAACCTCTGCCTCCTGGGTTCAAGCAATTCTCGTGCCTCAGCCTCCTGAGTAGCTGGGACTACAGGTACACATCATCACAACCGGCTAACTTTCATATTTTTAGTAGAGATGGGGTTTCACTACGTTGGCCAGGCTGGTCTCAAATTCCAAGTGATCTGCCCACCTCAGCCTCCCAAAGTGCCAGGATTATAGGTGTGAGCCACCGCATCTGGCCTATTTTCTAAAAAATAATAATATTCATCTTTTTTAAAAGGATGAGATAAATCTATCTTATTCATTCATTTCCACTGCTGTGGAAAAATTTTTAAGATTTCTTATTAAGTGGCAGAATATGAATAATATAATACAAGCTACAGAAATGAATCTACAATCACAAATCCAGATGTGCAAGGAATCAAATTTCAGGCTATAATTCAACTCAATGATTATGGTAAGCATATGTCTGAATTCTCCAGAACACTGAGAAGTGCTAGGGATGGTCAGCAGAGGCCAGGTCTGGCAGCCTCTGCTGCTCTGTGCCTCTTGGGGCAGCCAGGGACCTTGGATCAGGTTGCCTGTATCTCCACAACCTAGCCCAACTTGTCCAACCCACAGCCTGTGGGCTGCATGCAGCCCAGGACAGCTTTGAATGTGGCTCAATGCAAATCTGTAAATTTTCTTAAAACATCGTGAGATTTGTGTGATTTTTTTTTTTAGCCTATCAGCTATCGTGTTAGTGTATTCTATGTTGTGTGGCCCAAGACAGTGCTGCTTCTTCCAGTGTGACCCAGGGAAGCCAAAAGATTGCATAACCCTGGCTAGCCCTACCAAGTGACTGCCTCTCTCTGAGATTGTACTCCTGCCCCCAGCCACACTGGGGAGGACAGGGCCAAAAGGGTTGGGGTCCTTTCCACTCCCAAGGAAATCCTTCTTCCATCGTTTCCAGTCACTGCATTCAGTCTATGCAAGAGAATCCTCATCTTTTGATGAGCTCCTCAGCAAATCCTGGAATTGCCCTAAATGCTTAAGCTTTCAGCACATAAAAGCCAGAGATGCCTGGTGACTGATTCAGTTTTCTAACCTGAAAAGCTGCTCTGAAGGTAATGAGCTCCATAAATGTGAGGACAGAAAAAGGCAAAATTCAGGGGAGAAAAAAATTAATTTCTCAGATTCTATACCAGGCACTCATATGTGTAAATGCAAAACAAAAAGTCTGAACATTTCCACCAAATAATTAACAGTGCCTACCTGTATGATAGGCTTTAGGATAGGGGAAGGGGTGCAAGGAGAGCATTTATATATTAGTATATATATTTCCGAACTGTTTGGATTTTTAAATGATGAAGCTGTATTCAGCACTGTTTATACAACTTGTTTGTTTGTTTGTTTGTTTGTTTGTTCATTGAGATGGAGTCTTGTTGTGTTGCCCAGGCTAGAGTGCAGTGGCACACTCTTGGCTCACGGCAACCTCTGCTTCCTAGGTTCAAGTGATTCTCCTGCCTCAGCCTCCCGAGTGGCTGGGATTACAGGCATGCGCCACCACACCTGGCTAATTTTTGCATTTTTTAGTGGAGGTGGGGTTTACCATGTTGGCCAGGTTGGTCTCAAACTCCTGACCTCAGGTGATCCACCACCCCGGCCTCCCAAAGTGCTGGGATTACAGGTGTGGGCCACCCCTGCGCCCAGCCATAACTTATTATTTTAAATAAATAAACACCTACACATCTTTTGCCTCCAGGGGGACAATGCAGGCTGCATCTCTCTAGTAAGCTGGTGGTCAGACCTGGGAAGCCTATTTTCATGAGGGTTAGAAAGGCTCTGAAGGAAATAACTTTTTCTAAGGGAAGAAGGAAAACAGGTACAACGAGCTGACCCAGAAACAAAGTTCTGTTCAACAGAAAGAACTGATTGTGGACTGGACTGGTATTTTTAATTGAGATGTATCTGTGGAGCCAAGTCCCATGGCTCTATAAGGCAATGTAGGGACCAGCAGCCCCACAGCACTGCTCCTATAGGAGTGTCCTTGACTCCAGGCAAGCATGGGGTGCCTGATGGGTGTGGCCATGCCCAGCAAAACTGATAGCTACATGGGGCGTGATAGAGGCAAAGGGAAGTCACAGAGCTGGAGGAAGGGAAAAGATGGGAAGGTAATGGTAATCATCTAACCTTGTCCACTAGTACAGGGGAGTCACATACCCTGGGGATGCCCATGGGATGAGGGGGTGTGAACCAGACAGGGGTCTAGTTCCCACATTGGCAGGTAGAGACAAGAGAGACGCACATGTGGACAAACTCTAAAGACGTGATAAGGGCACAAGAGTCCAGGTGTGTATACAGGTAGGGAGCACAAGAGAGGGAGCCACAAAGTCTAGGGGAGGGGCTGGAAAGATCTCCTGAACCGCTGACGTCAGTGATTCACAGTCGGATAGACAGGCAGTAAGGATTTGTGTGGCAAGGGTGGAGGGCACAAGGAACTGCATGTGCAAAGGCCTGGAGCTAAGAGAGTGAGCAAGCAGTGTCTGGGGGAACTGAAAGCAGTTCGGGCTGATGACAGTGAATACACGGGATTGGCAGACAACGAGGCCACAAAGGTTGTGTTTCATGATAAGGAATTTGGACTTGATCCTGCAGGCAGTGGGAAAGCTCAGAAGAGAAGTATTTAACAGGGAAATTAGATGGTCACATTTTCCAGTAAAGTTTTTCACCACCACACTCCCATCTCTCGTAGTTAACTCCCACCTAGGCTGCAGCCTGAGCGTAAGAGCTGCTTCCTCCGGGAAGTGTTCCCTGAATGCCCTTGGACTCAGCCCTCAGCTAAAACTTCTATGGGTGTCCAAGCACCTCTGCCATCTTTCCCCATTGCATTGCATCCTAATAACCTGTGTCCTGTACTTTTCTCTCTTCCTTCATACTCTGTGAGTGCTAGAGGTCAGGACAGTATCTGTTGTGTTCTAAGTTGTATCCCCACACCCTGCACAGTGCCTGGCATAAGTACTCAGTATGTATTTATTTAATGAAAAACACATTATCCTTAGCAAACCAACACAGGAACAGAAAACCAAACACCACATGTTCCCACTTACAAGTGGGAGCTAAATAATGAGAACTCGTGAACACAAAGAGGGGATCAACACACACTGGGGCCTCCTTGAGGGTAGAGGGTTGGGGTGGGAATAGAGAGAGGAGCAGAAAAAATTACTCTTGGGTACTAGGCTTAGTACCTGGGTGACGTAATCTGTACAACAAACCCCTGTTACACGAGTTTAACTATATAACAAACTTGCACATGTACCCCTGAACCTAAATTAAAAGTAAAAAAAAAAAGTATGAGAAGATAACTCTAGTGGTTTCCAGCCAGAATTGTAGAGTACAGGTTGAAAACAGATGGCAGGGGGCCAGGGAGAAGACCCTTGCAATCGTTTAGGTAAGAAGGGATGAGAGCCTGAGCTGAGGCATTGGTGGTAGGGCTGGAGAGCAGGGAGAGATTGGAAAAATGTTTAAGCAGCAGAACTGATAGGCCAGGTGAGCAGATGAGGGAAGGGAGGGAGCCAGATAAGGGGAGGAGGACTCCTGGGTTTCTTGCTTAAGCAGTTGAGCAGATGATGGATTAACCAAGGCTGGCTATTCTGGAAGAGGATGCAGTGTGTTGGAAGAAACCAGTTTAGACATGCTGACTTTGACTCGCCTTTAGGGCATACAGGTGGAAAGGCCTCAGGTGGAACCACTAAACTGGAGCCCGGGACAGACATCTGGATTGAAGATAGAGATTTGGGAGCTATCAGCCTGCAGGTGATGGTTAAAGACCAGGGAGGAAATAAGATCACCCAGGGAGAGGAGGAGGCAAGACAACAAAAAGAATGCCAACTTGTAAGGAGTGAGCTGAGGAGGAGCCACGGAGAGAAAGGGAGGCATGAGAGAGGGAGGAAAAGCAGGAGCTGAGAGCAGCATCACTGCTAAAGGAGGAGCAGCTTCGGGGGCTAGCAAACAGGGTCCAACAGTGTGGAGAAACAAAGCCTCCCTTTACAGCTGAGGAAAGTGAGGGTAAGGGAGGCTGATCGAGGGTGCTGGAGGCATGTGCCATTAGTACCCATGGTCATATAGGCCATGGCTCTCAAGTTATGATCCCTGGTCTCCGGGATCCCCAAGACCCTTCCCAGGGGATCCAAGAGGTCAGCATCATTTTTATAATAATACCAAGAGTTCTTTGCAGCATTCCCTTTGTGGACATTTGTACTGATGATGCAAAAGCAACAGTAATTGGTGAAACTTCTGGAGCCTTAAATCAATGAAGTGGCACCAGACTGCACCAGGAGTCATAGTCTTCATCCCTATGTACTTGCAGTTCAACAGAAAGGCAAACTTCATGTAAGAATGTCCATGATAGACTAATAATTATTAATTTTATTAAAACTTGCCCCTTGAATACATGTCTTGTTAATACTCTGTGCATAAAGCACTTCTGCTGAATACCAAAGTACCGGAAGAACTTACCTGATTGAATTGCAAGCTGACCTACCTGCTTTTTTCATAGAACATCATTTTTATCAGGAAAAAATGACTAACAAACTATGATTATTCAGACGTGGGTATTTGGCAAACATTTTCTCAAAAATAAATGAAGTGAACCTGTCACCTCATAGAAAACAACTGACAGTATTTGTTGCCAACTGTAAAATTTGAGCTGTCAAGTGAATATTTAAAATTTTGGAAAATGTGTATCCATGCTGGTAAATACTTAAAGATTTCTCAATACCTTAAGACTTTTCTGATGAAATCAGTGGTAACACTGACAAATACGAGTTTTTGATATTATAGACTGGAATGTGCACAACTCACTGAACCATCATTTTCAAAATGACAAGTGCATGATATTACAAAATCAGGCATGAAAGACCCATTCAAAGTGCAAGATAGAGCAATGAAGTTTAATACAGAAAAGTATGAGTTCGTTGATATGGACTCAACTAATTTTTTACATACAACTAATTTTTCAGGAACTGCCATTTGTCTAATTTTGATGACATATCAAAGAAGAGTATCCACCATGATATAAAAAGGTTATTAAAATACTATTTTTTCCAACTACAAATCTGTACGTAACTGGATTTCCTTCATCTACTTCAATCAAAACAACATACACAACAGATTGAATACAGAAGCAGATATGAGGATCCAGCTGTCTTCTATTAAGCCAGATATTAAAGAGAGTTGCAAAATTATAAAATGACACTACTATTAACTACATTTTGTTGTTGTTGTTTTAGAGAAGACAGTTGTTTTTATAAAAAGTATCTTGGTTGGGTGCAGTGGCTCATGCCTGTAATCCCAGCGCTTTGGGAGGCTGAGGTGGGTGGATCACTTTAGGTCTGGAATTCAAGACCAGCCTGGCCAACATGGTAAAACCCCGTTTCTACTAAAAATCCAAAAACTAGCCAGCTATGGTGTAGGTGCCTGTAATCCCAGCTACTCAGGAGGATGAGGCATGAGAATCACTTGAGCCCAGGAGGCAAAGGCTGCAGTGAGCTGCAATTGCGCCACTGCACTCCAGCCTGGGCAACAGAGAGAAACTCCATCTCAAAACAAAAAAAATAGTATGTTCACATGTAATGGATTCATTGTTCTTAGTTTTAAATCATCAGTTTATAATATGGCATTTCTCCAAAATACTAATTTTAATGTTTATCATATTTTGGATATGGTAAATATTGTTAAAACCACTAAATAGGCTGGGCGCGGTGGCTCACACCTGTAATCCCAGCACTTTGGGAGGCCAAGGCGGGCGGATCACGAAGTCAAGAGATCGAGACCATCCTGGCCAACATGGTGAAACCCCGTCTCTACTAAAAATACAAAAAAAATAGCCGGGCATGGTGGCACATGCCTGTGGTCCCAGCGACTCGGGAGGCTGAGGCAGAAGAATCGTTTGAACCCAGGAGGCAGAGGTTGCAGTGAGCCAAAATTGAGCCACTGCACTCCAGCCTGGTGACAGAGCAAGACTCCGTCTCAAAAAAAAAAAGAAAAAAAACAAAACCCACTAAATAAAGTTATTTGGGTTTGTCTATAATTTTTAAGAGTATAAAGGAGCATATCATTGGATTTGTCAATGATTTCTTCAGTAAAACACCCAAGCCACAGGCAACAAAAGAAAAAATAGATATATTGGACCTCATGAAAATTAAACACATTTTTTGCATCAAATGACACTTTTAGCAGAGTAAAAAAGGTTATGCACAGAATGGGGGAAAATATTTGAAAAGCACATATCTGGTATGGTTTAACATTCAGGATTCATAGAGAAAACTAAATATTCCACAACAACAACAACAAAATTAACAACACCATTCAAAAAAGGGCAAAGGACTTGAACAGACATTTCTCCAGAGAAGACGTACAAGCACAACAAGCCACAAAAAGATGCTCAAAATCATGAAAACCACGGTCGAAAAAAAAAGGAGACAAATGGGACTACATCAAACTTAAAAATTTCTGTGCAACAGAGGATACAATTACGAGTGAAAAGGCAACCAGGTGCAGTGGCTCACGCCTGTAATCCTAAGACTTTGGGAGGCCAAGGCAGACAGATCACTTGAGCCTAGGAGTTCAAGATCAGCTTGGGTAACATGGTGAAACCTCGTCTCTACAGAAAAATATAAAAATTATCCAGATGTGGTGGCATGTGTCTATGGTTCCAGCTATTTGGGAGGCTGAGGTGGGAGAATCCCTTGAGCCAGGGAGGTTGAGGCTGCAGTGAGCCACGTTCGTGCCATTGTACTCCAGGGGTAATGGAGCAAGACTCTGTCTAAAAAAAGAAAAAGAGTGAAAAGGCAACCTGTGGAATAGGAAAAAAATATTTGCAAATCACATATCTGAAAAGGACTTACTACCCAGAATATATTTTTAAAATTCCTACAATTCAACAGCAAAGAGCAAATACCTTCATTTTTAAAATGAGTAAAGGACTTGAATAGATATTTTCCAAAGGAGACATACAAATGGTCAACAAGCATATGTAAAGATGCTCAACATCACCAATCATTAGAGAAATGCGAGTCAAAGCCACAAAGAGTTATCACCTCACACCCATTAGGTTGGACACTATCAACAATTTAAAAACAGACCCAAACATAGATGGCCTACAGTTGGGTCTGTTAGTCTAAAGACTAACTTCACATTTAAGGACACACATAGAATGAAAGTGAAAGGCTAGAAAAACATATTTCATGCAAATGGAAACCAAAGAGAACAAGGGTAGCTACACCTAGATAAAACAGACTAAGTAAAAAACTGTAAAACAAGACAAAGAGCATTATATAATGATAGAGAATCAATTTATCAAGACAATATAACAACTGTAAATATATAGTTGACCCTTGAACAACGCGAGTTTGAACTGCATGGGTCCATTTATATGCAGATTTTTTTTCTAACCATATGAGGACTGAAAATACAGTATTCACAGGATGGGAAATACATGTATATGGGGGTCCAACTTTTCATATACATAGGTTATGCAGGGCAACTGTGGGACTTAAATGGTGCAGCTTTTACACAGTGTTATACACAGAGGTCCTGAAAGCAATCCCACACCAAAGGACAACCGTAAATACACCCAACATCAAAGCACCTAGATATATAAGGCAAATATCAACACATCTGAAGAGAGACAGAGATTACAATACAATAATAGTAGGGGACTTCAGGCCTGGTGTGGTGGCTCACGCCTGCAATCCCAGCACTTTTGGAGGCTGAGGCAGGCAGATCACTGGAGGTCGGGGTTCAAGACCAGCCTGGCCAACATAGCAAAACCACATCTTTACTAAAAATATAAAAATTAGCCAGGCATGGTGGTGTGCGCCGGTAATCCCAGCTACTCAGGAGGCTGAGGCACGAGAATTGCTTGAACCTAGGAGGCAGAGGTTGCAGTGAGCTAAGACCACACCACTGCCCTCCAGCCGGGACAACAAGGAAACAGAGTAAAACTCTGTCTCCACCAAGAAAAAAAAAAGGATCATCCATTATGATCAAGTGGGATTTATCCCTGGGATGTAAGGATGGTTCAACATACACAAATCAATAAATGTGATACACCACATTAACAGAAGGAAAGACAAAAGCCATATGATCATCTCAATTGATGAAAGGTATTCAACAAAATTCAACATCCTTTTTTGTTTGTTTGTTTACTTTTTAAAATTCAACATCCTTTTATGACTAAAAACTCTCAATAAACTAGGCATAGAAGGAATGAACTCAACACAATAAGGGTCATATAAGACAAGTCCACAGCTAACATCATATTGAATAGTCAAAGTTGAAAGCTTTTTTCCTAAGATTAGTAATAAGACAAGGATGCTTATTCTGGACACTTCTATTCAACAGAGTATTGGAAGTCCTAGCCAGAGCAATTAGGCAAGAGAAAGAAATAAAAGTTGTCCAAATCGGAAAGGAATAAGTTAAATTGTCTGTTTGTTGATAACATGATCTTTAGATAGACAACAGTAAAGACTCACCAAAAAACTGTTAGAACTGATAAACATATTGAGTAGAGTTGCCAGATACAAAATCAACATGCATTTGCATGTCTGTTAGTATCTTTAAAAAAATCAACATGCAAAAATCAGTAGTGTTTGTATACATTAACAACAAACTATCAAAAAAATGAAGAAAACAATCTCATTTACAATAGCTATTTAAAAATACTTAGGAATAGGCAGGGCGTGGTGGTTCACGCCTGTAATCCCAGCACTTTGGGAGGCTGAGGTGGGTGGACTGCCTGAGCTCAGGAGTTCAAGACTGCCCTGAAACCCCGTCTCTACTAAAATACAAAAAATTAGCCAGGTGTGGTGGTACGCACCTGTAGTCCCAGCTACTTGGGAGGCTGAGGCACAAGAATCGCTTGAGCCCAGGAGGTGGAGGTTGCAGTAAGCCAAGATCGTGCCACTCCAGCTTGGGCTACAGAGTGAGACTGCACCTCAAAAAAAAAAAAAAAAAAAAAAAAAAAAAAAAAAAAAAAAAAAAAAAAAAAAAAAAAAAAAAAAAAAAAAAAAAAAAAAAAAAAAAAAAAAAAAAAAAAAAAAAAAAAAAAAAAAAAACCCATAGGAATTAATGTAATCAAGAAAATGAAAGATCTGTACACTGAGAACTATAAAACATTGATGAAGGAAACTGAAGAGGACACACACAAACATGAAAAGATATACTGTGTCCATGGATTGGAAGAATATTAAAATGCCCATACTACCCAAAATGATCTACAGATTCACTGCAATCTCTATCAAAACACTAATGACATTCTTCATAAAAAAAGAAAAAACAACTCTGAAATTCCTAGGGAACCACAAAAGACCCCAAATAGCCAAAGCAATCTGGAGCAAAAAGAACAAGACTAAAAGTATCATGCTCAGTCTCCAAAATATATTACAAATCTGTATTAGCCAAAACAGCATGGTACTGCCAAAAAACAGACACACAGACTAGTGGAACAAAATAAAGAACCCACAAACAAATCCATGTATTTACAGTCCACTGATTTTCAACAAAGATCCCAAGACCATACACTGGGGAAAGGACAGCCTACTCAATAAATGGTGCTGGAAAACTGGGTATTCACATACAGAAGAATGAAATTAGACCTTCATTTAACACCACATATAAAAATCAAATAGAAGTAGATTCAAGACTAACATAAGACCTGAAACTGTAAAACCACTAGAAGAAAGCAGAGGGGAATAGCTTCATGATATTGGTCTGGGCAAAAATTTTTTGGATATGACCCCAAAATCTCAGGTGACAAAAGCAAAAATTGACAAATTAGGATTACATCAAACTGAAACTCTTCCACACAGCAAAGGAAACAATCAGTACAGTGAAGACACAACTTACAGAGTGAGAGAATACATTTGCAAACCATGTATCTGAGAAGGGGTTATGATCTAAAATGTATATAAGAAACTCAACTCAGTCAGAAAAAAACAAATAACTAAAGTTTCAAAATGATCAAAGGACCTGAATAGACATTTCTCAAAAGACATACAAATGGCCAGCAGGAATATGAAAAAGTGCTCAACTGCACTAATCACCAGAGAAATGCAATTCAAAACAATGAGATATCACCTCACTCTTGTTAGAATGGCTATTATGAAAAAGAAGAAAGATGACAAGTATTGGAAAAGATGTTGTGAAAACGAAACCCTTGCACATTACTGATGGAAATGTAAATTAGTACAGCCACTATGGAAAACGCTGTGGTGATTCCTCGAAAATTTAAAAGTAGAACTACCATATGATCCAGCAATGCCACTATTGGGTATATATCCAAGGGAAATGAAATCAGTATGTTGAAGAGATATTCACACTCCCATGTTCATTATTGCATTATTCACAATAGGCAAGATATAAAACCAATGTTAAGTGTCCATCAGCAGATGAATGGATAAAGAAAACATGGCACATATACATAATGGAGTACCTTCATCCTTTAAAAAGAAGGGAATCCTGTCATTTGTGACAAGATGAACAAACCTGGAGAACATTATGTCAAGTGAAATAAGCCAGGTACAGAAAGACAAATACCACATGATCTCACTTATATATGGAGTATAAAATAGTTGAACTCACAGAAATAGAGAATAAAATGATGGTTACCAGAGGCTGGGGGGTGAGGAGATTGGAAAGGTGTTGGGGTGTTGGTCAAAGGACACAAAATTTATTAGACAGGAGAAACAATTCAAGAGATCTATTGTACATCATACTAACTATAGTTAGTAACAATATATTGTATATTTGAAAACTGCTTAAAGAATAGATTAAGTGGTCTTATCACAAAAAAAGGGAGGTATATGAGGCAATGCATATATTCAATAGGTTAATTTAGCCATTCCACAATGTGTATATGTATATCAAAACATCATGTTGTATACCATAAATATATACAATTTTTACTTATCAATTAAAACACATTTTTTTCAAAATCAAAAAATAATAAGTGTTGGCAACAATATGAAGAAATAGAACCCTCATGTAGGATTACTGAGAATGCAAAATGGTGTAGCTGCTGGAGAAAACAATATGGGAGTTCCTTAAATAATTAAAAATAGAATTACCATATGATCTAGCAATTCCACTTCTGGTTATACACCCAACTGAATTGAAAGCAAAGTCCTGAAGAGGTATTTATTCACTCATGTTTGTAGCGGTATTATTACAACAGCAAGCAAGGTACAAGCAACCCAAATGTCTAGTGATTAATGGATGGACAAAATGTGGTGTATACATACAATGGAATGTTGTTCAGCCATAAGAAAGAAGTTCTGAAACATGCTACAATATACACACTTAAGACATTGAGGGTCTGGCGCAGTGGCTCCTACCTGTGATCCCAGCACTTTGGGAGGTCAATGCAGGAGAACTGCTTGAACCTGGGAGGCAGAGGTTGCAGTGAGCCAAGATCACACCGTTGCACTCCAGCTTGGGCAACAAAAGTGAAACTGTGTCTCACACACAAAAAAAAGACATTGTGCAGGGTGATGTAAGCCACACAGGGAGATGTGCTATATGATTCCACTTACTTGGGATGCCTACAGTAATCAGATTCATGAAGAACAGAGGGTACTGGTGGTGATCAGAGGCTGAGGGAGGGAAGAATAGGGAGTTTTCATTTAATTGGGATAGAGTTTCAATTTTCAAGATGAAGAGACTTCTAGAGATAAAGAGTAGTGATAGGTGCACAATATAAATGTACTCAATACAACTGAACTGTACACTTAAAATGGTTACGATGATAAATTTTATGTGTATTTTACCACAGCTTTTTAAATTTTTTAATTATATAATGGAAATTGTATGATCATTGAAAAATGTTCCCTATTTTTTTTTTTTTTTTTGAGACAAAATCTTGCTCTATTGCCAGGCTGGAGTGTAGTGACACGATCTCGGCTCACTGCAACCTCTGCCTCCCGGGTTCAAGCTATTCCCCTGCCACAGTCTCCCAAGTAGCCTCTCGATTACAGGCACACTCCACCATGCCCAGCTAATTTTTTGTATTTTGTTTAGTAGAGATGGGGTTTCACCATGTTGGCCAGGATGGTCTTGATCTCCTGACCTCATGATTCTCCAGCCTCAGCCTCCCAAAGTGCTGAGATTACAGATGTGAGCCACCTCACCCAGCGTCCATTTTATGTATATGAAATATGCATCATATAGGTGGAATCACATGGTGTTTTTCCTCCTGTAACTGACTTGTTTCACTTGGCACAGTATTCCCCAGGTTTATCCATGTTGTCACAGATAGCAGGATTTCCTTCTTTTTTAAAGTTGTATAGTATTCCATCATATGTACATACCATTTTCTTCATCCATTTTTCTGTATGCAAGATGAATAAATTCCAGATATCTGTTGTACAATATAGTACCTATAGTTAACAATAAAGTATTGTGTACTTTAAAATACGTTAAGAGAATACATGTTATCTTTTTTTTTTTTTAAGACAGAGTCTTGCTCTGTCGCCAGGCTGGAGTGCAATGGCGACAAATGGAGAGAAAGAGTGATCTCGGCTCATTGTAACCTCTGCCTCCTGATTTCAAGTGATTCTCCTGCCTCAGCCTCCCAAGTAACTGGGACTACAGGTGCATGTCACTACACCCAGCTAATTTTTTTGTATTTTTAATAGAGATGGGGTTTCACCATGTTGGCCAAGATGGTCTCGATTTCCTGACCTCGTGATCTGCCGGTCTTGGCCTCTCAAAGTGTTGTGATTACTAGCGTGAACCACAGCGCCCAGCCAATACATGTTATCTTAAGTGTATTGAACACAAGCAGACCAGGCACAGTGGCTCACACCTTTAATCACAGCACTTCGGAAGGCCAAGGTAGGAGGATCACTTGAGTCTAGGATATCAAGACCAGCCTGAGCAACATAGTGAGACCTCAACTCTACAAAAAACACAAAAGAATTACCGGAGTGTAGGCCGGGTGCCTATAATCTTAGCTACTCGGAGGCTGAGGCAGGAGAATCGCTTGAACCAGGGAGGTGGAAGTTGCAGTGAGCTGAGATTGCGCCTTTGTACTCCAGCCTGGGCAACAAGAGCGAAACTCTGTCTCAGAACAAAACAAAACCAAACAAAACAAAACAAAAGAATTCGCGGGGTATGGTGGCACATGCCTGTAGTCCCAGCTACTCAGGAAGCTAAAGTGGATACATCATTTGAGCCTGGGAGGTTAAGGCTGCAGTGAGCTGAGATCACACCACTGCACTCCAGCCTGGGCGATAGAGTAAGACCATTTAAAAAAAAAAAAAAAAAAAAAAAAACAAGCAAATTTTTGGAGGTAATGGACAAGTTTAGCATCTTAGTTGGGGAGATGGTCTCCTGAGTGTATGCACATGTCCAAACTTGCCAAGATGTATACTCATCAAGACATATAAATCAAATGTGTGCTATTTTTTGTGTATCAATTAGCTAAAAAAAAAAAAAAAGGAAAAAGGGTGTAAAAGGGTCCTGAGACCAAAGCACTTGAGAACAGCTGATACAGAATATCTATTTCTGCCTCCTGTTTTTTAGGCCCAGTTTCCAGCACACCTTCCCCTCCCATGCTTCTCCACAGAATTCAGAATCATAAAATCCTAAAAACAAAATCAAAATCAAAACTTAACTGAAAAAGACATAAGACAGCAAGCACACCAAGCTAGAGAGAAAATAAGATCCCCTCTTTATTTTCAAAATAATTTTCCTTTAAGGGCAGGGTCTGATAAGTAGTCCCACCAGGCTAGGCTGGTTTCATCCACAACCCCTCCCTGCTGCCACCTGTGGGAGAAGAAAGATGGGGGCGAGGGCCTGAGCAGGAGTTCAGGTGTCTTGTCTTCACATTCTGAATCTGATACAACAGCCAATTAGGCAAGGCAGGTGGGGATATTTTTTATTAGTCACGATTTGCAGGGGAGGGAAGAGAGGTCTGTGCCTTGCTTAATACTGGTAAATAAAAGGGCTGAGAGCAGGACAACCTCCTGGCTGCAGTCCAGGCTTCCCTCGATTGGGCACCCTTGCAGTGCAGTAGACACCTCTCTAAGCTGCCTATCTTCTTCACTCAAGCCCAGAGGTACACCATTAAAAGATGCATTGTTGGCCAGGTACAGTGGTGCACACCTGCAATTCCAGCTACTTGGGAGGCTGAGACACAAGAATCACTTGAACCCAGGAGACAGAGAATACAGTGGGCCAAGAATGCATTACTGCACTCCAGAGCCTGGGCAATAGAGCAAGACTCTGTCTCAAAAAAAAAAAAAAAAAAAGAAATGCCATGTTGTACTTGCTAATAAAGTATTTTCTTGCATTTATAAGCCATGTAGATTTCTTTTTTAAAAATCTTTTTTTCTATTCTTTTGGGTTGTTGGTCTTTTTATAATAGTTTGTAAGAGAAAATGACCCACTGTATTACTTTTCAATTGCAAAATGGGTTTTTAAATAATTAGAAAGAAAAAGTTAATGAAATAGAAGACAGGCCGGGAGTGGTGGCTCACGCCTGTAATCCCAGCACTTTGGGAGGCTGAGGTGGGTGGATCACGAGGTCAAGAGATCGAGACCATCCTGGCCAACATGGTGAAACCTCATCTCTACTAAAAGTACAAAATATTAGTCGGGCATGGTGCTGCATGCCTATAGTCCCAGCTACTCGGGAGGCTGAGGCAGGAGAATTGCTTGAAACCGGAAAACGGAAGTTGCAGTGAGCCAGGATTGCGCCACTGCAGTCCAGCCTGGCGATGGGAGTGAAACTCTGTCTGATAAAAAAAAAATAGAAGACAAATAATAGAGATGACAAAATGAGTTCTAAAAGATGTTTTATCATCTAATAAAACAGATGATTAAAAAAAAAAAAAAGGCTGAGGCCAGGCACAGTAGCTCACACTTTAATCCTAGCACTTTGGGAGGTAAAGGCAGGAGGACTGCTTGAGGCCAAGAGTTCAAGACCAACTTGGCCAACATAGCAAAACCCTGTCTCTATTAAAAGAAAAAAATAAGACTGAAGCACTAGATAAGTAATATTGGGATAAAAAAAATGGAAGATAAAATCAAGCTTTAAAATAGAGTAAGACTATGAAAAATTAATTTCAGTAATTTTAAAACTTTTAGAAAAAAATAAAAATTACCAAAATTGATTGGAAGAGAAGCAATAGTTTGGGTAATACTTAATAGTAGCAGCAGAAGTTATATACTAGGATCTCCACATAAAGTGCAAACCCGTCAAGGGAGTCATTACTAGTTAGTTGTTCATTAGTTGCAGTCTTCTGTGACAAAAGAGATGAGTCTTTGGAGCCTCAGCCTGTCAGTCTGGTTTGGAAGGAAAGAAGATGCTGAGAGAACAGAGAGGGGCTGGTACTGCCTTATGGAGTCAGATTACTCCCGGGCTGGGCCAAGATGTCAAGAAATCTCCTACTTGTTTTCTCAAAGGGCAGCATCCCTGTCAATCTGGCTCAGCCCCAAGACTGCTCTGCCCACAATCCCTTCCTCACTAACCCCCTTCCTCCTTCCCTCCTCTCCTCACTCCATCAACCTCTTTCTCAATCCTCTTCTTTTCTTCCCCTTCCTCCCCTTACCTCCCCTGTTTTCTGTTGGAAGACAGTTGTTGCTCCAAGTGTGACTGGTGTCATCGGGTGCCACACCACTTCTCCCCACATCTTGCCCCCTTCCCCACTCCCACCTCCTGACACTTCCAGACAGAGGAGTTGCAGCAAATAGGTGGAATCCTAAGGCCTAACCCTCAGCCTTTCTTGGCCCATTCCCCAAACTCATTCCAAACTCTGATCTCATGGACAGAGAAGAGTTTTAAGAGGGGAAGGGTATGCAGTAAAGGGTGACAGATGTCATAGCTCTAAGCCTTGGTACTAGAGTTAATGCAAAAGAGCCACCTTTTGAACCTTGCACTGTCTGTAGCTCAAATAAATTTCCCACATATATAAACACTACTGTGTCTCAAGTTTGTCAATGTAATTGGATGTATAAAAATTACAAATATTTAAATGTTATTCTTTTCATACCAGCTTATAACCACTTGTATTATCTCAACAGATACTAGACAGACACTAGAAGCACCACTATTATAACATGCATACATGCATGAATGTGTGTGTGTTGTGGATTAGAAATGCATATAGAAAGAAAAAAAATGGAGTGAGACATGGTGGCTGAGGCAGGAGAACCACTTGATCCTAGGAGTTCAAGGCCAGCCTGAGCAACACACCAAGAACCCATCTCCAAAGAAACAAAGGTGGGGGGGACAGGAGAGGAGAGGAGAGAGAGAGAGAGAGAAAGAAGCAGGAGGGGAGGAAGAGGAGGAAGAAGAGGAAGAGGAGGAGGAGGAAGAGGAGAAAAGAAAAAGATGGAGATGACCAGTGTACCCAACATTGCTGTGGTCAAGTTTTGATGTCTCCTTATGGTCCTATCCATGGGGTGGGAGGGAAGAAGGCCACAACAGAGAGTTGGGTTTATGCAGAAAGGATGCCTTTGTTGATTGTGCCAATGATTTACTCCTGGACTGATGCTAGCCCTTAGCAGCCCCTCAGGCAGGTGCTTTAGTAAACCATCTATCTTGCTCAAAGCCTGGAAGGTGAGGTGAGATCTGGAGAGCACATACTCTCTGTGACCTCCAGCTTCTGCTGACACTGATGGTCTGGAGTAACCTGAGTATCCAAACACATAAAAACTCATGCTGCAATGGCTGTGACCATACCAAAGGGCAGGACTTTGACCAGGCATGTCCAAGTGCATTAATGGACACAATGGGTTTAAAGAATTAAAAGATGAACCATACCAGATGTTTGTGTTTCTTACCAAAGTCAGCCTGTGGTGAGAATATGGACTGGAACCTAGCATCAGAGAACTAAAAACCTATAAGGATGAGAAAGAGATGCCATATCACGGGCACTGCCCAATCTTCCTCTAAGATATGGAACAAGAGCTGAGCACTGTGGCTCACGCCTGTAATCCCAACACTTTAGGAGGCCAAGGCAAGAGGATGACCTGAGGTCAGGAGTTCAAGACCAGCCAGACTAACATGGTGAAACCCCGTCTCTACCAAAAATACAAAAATTAGCCAGTTGTGGTAGAGCATGCCTGTAATCCCAGCTACTTGGGAGGCTGAGTCAGGAGAATCACTTGAACCCGGGAGATAGAGGTTGCAGTGAGCTGAGATCATGCCACTGCACTTCAGCCTGGGCAACAAGAGTGAAACTCTGTCTCAAACAAAACAAAACAAAACAAACACACACACACACACACACACACACACATATATATACAGAACAAGCAAAAGATGCTTACTTTCACTACCTTTATTTAACATAGTCCTGGAAGTCCTAGCCAGAGCAATCAGAAAAGAGAAAGAAATAAAGGGCATCCAGATTGGAAAGGAAGGCGTCAAATTATCCTTGTTTGCAGACAACATAAAAACCTAAAGACTCCACCAAAAAACTGTTAGAAGTCAATAAACAAATTCAGTAAAGTTGCAGGATACAAAATCAACATACAAAAATCAGTAGCATTTCTATACAACAGCAAAAAATCGGAAAAATAAATCAAGAAAGAAATTCCATTGACAACAGTGAAAAAAAAATAGGTACAAATTTAACCAAAGTAAAAAATCTACCATTAAAACTATAAAACACTGAGAAAGAAATTTAAGAGGAAACAAAAAATGAAAAGATATCTCATGCTCGTAGAATGGAAAAATTTATACTGTTAAAATGCCGATATTACCCAAAGCAATCTACAGATTCAATGCAATCTCTATCAAAATACCAAGAACATTCTTCACAGAAATTGAAAATAACATCCCTAACATTCCTAGGGAACCACAAAAGACTCAAAACAGCCAAAGTAATCCTGAGCAAAAAGAACAAAACTAGAAGCATCACACTATCTGACTTCAAAACACACTACAAAGCTATAGTAGGCCGGGTGTGGTGGCTCACACCTGTAATCCCAGCACTTTGGGAGGCTGAGGCAGGAGGACTGCTTGCATCCAGGATTTTGAGACCAGCTGGGCCACACAGTGAGACCCTGTCCCTACAAAAAATTTAAAAATTAGCTGGGTGTGATGACACACAACTTTAGTCCCAGCTACACAGGAGGCTCAGGTGGGAGGACCACTTGAGCCTGGGAGGTCCAGGCTGTAGTAAGCCAAGATTGTGTCAATGCACTCAGCCTGGGTGACACAGCAAGACCCTGTCTCAAAAAAAAAAAAAAAAAGGCAGGGGCAGGGGGATGTAAATTAGTATAGCCACTGTGGAAAATAGAATGAAAATTCCTCAAAAAATTAAAAATATATCTACCATATGATCCAGCAATCCTACTGCTAGGTATAATATATGCAAAAGAAAGGAAATCAGTATATTGAAGAGCTATCTGCACTCCCATGTTTACTGCAGCAGTAGTCACAATAGCCAAGATATGGAATCAACCTAAGAGTCTGTCAACAGAAGAATGGATTAAAATGTGGTATATATACAAACATAGCCATAAAAAAGAATGAAATTCTGTCCTTTGCAGTAACATGGATAAAACCAAAGCCATTATGTTAACTGAAATAAACCAAGCACAGAAAGACAGATATTGCATGTTATTACTCATATATGGGAACTAAGAAAGGTGATCCTATGGAAGTATAGAGTAGAATGGTAGTTACCACAGGACGGGAAGGGTAGGAGAGAGAATGATGAGAGGTTGGTTAATGGTTACAAAAATACAGTTAGATAAAAGGAGTAAGTTCTAGTATTCAATAGCACACAAGGGTGACTATAGTTAATAATTTGTTGTATGTTTCAAAATTACTAGAAGATTTAGAATGTTACCAACACAAAGGAATGAGGACTGTCTGAGGTGACAGATATGCTAATTAACCTGATTTGGTCATTGTACATTGTATCAAAATATCACATGTACCCCATAAGTATGTATAACTATTATGTATCAAAAAAAAAAAAAACCCTACAGGATAAGAAAGAGGTGCCACATCATGGGCACTTCCCAGTCCAGGGTACTGTGATTAAAGGTTTCTAAGGAAGGTCCTCAGATCCTCCATCATAGCTAGTGAAATGATGCCTAAATTCAATAATTAGAGCTCTCACTTCCTTTCACTGCAATTCCACTAGGTTGGGCCTCACTGGGTGAGGCTGGGTGGAGCTAGAACCAGTATTATTCTGAACTGTTGGCACTCTTTTCCACCCCAGTATAGATGAAGATACTGAGAATGGAGTGTGATGGGGTAGTGTGGAAATAGTTGGAAGTAATGACAAGGAGACAATGTTCTATTATTTCCCACAACTGATTCATTTCAGGTCTCTCTCCCATAAACCCTACTGAACTTATTTGTGTTGAGTCTTTGGAAATCAGTGAGCACCTTCTTCAAAGTACTCACCCCTCCATGCCACCTGAGACCTAGGAAATAAGGTGTTTTCTGCATGGGCTCTCTGCAGGCTCAAGGGCTATAAATCATGAAGTGATTAACTCAAAACCTTCCTCCTTGGGTGCCTCTGGAAGTGACATAGTAGGAAGCCTGGTTTTGTGGTTTGAATGCATCCACCAAAGTACATGTGTTGGAAACTTAATCCCCAATGCATCAGTATTAAGGGGTAGGATCTTTAAGAGGTGATTAGGTCATGAGGGCTGTGCTCTCGCAAATAGATTCATATCATAGTCACAAGACTGGGTTCCTGATAAAAGGATAAGTCTGGCCCCCTTCCTCTCTTGCTCATGCATACTTTCTTGCCCTTCTACATTCCACCACGGAATGATGATACAGCATGAAGACTTTCACTAGATGCTCTAGCCTCTTGACCTGGGACTTCACAGCCTTCAGAATCTTGAGCCAAATAAGTATCTGTTCTTTATAAATTACCCAATCTCCAGTATTCTGTTACAGTGCACAAAATGGACTTAGACACCTGGTGAGTTTTCTTTTTTTTTGTCTGTTTGTTTGAGACAGAGTCTCTGTTTTGTCACCCAGGCTGGAATGCACTGGTACGATCTTGGCTCACTGCAACATTCACCTCCCAGGCTCAAGCGATTCTCACAGCTCAACTTCCCAACTAGTTGGGACTACAGGTGCATACCACCACATCTGGCTATGTTTTGTATTTTCAGTAGAGACAGGGTTTCACTATGTTGACCAGACTGGTCTTGAACTCCTAAGGTCAAGTGATCCGCTCACCTCCCAAAGTGCTGGGATTACAGGTGTAAACCAACACACCTGACCTCACCTGGTGTGTTTTGATGTGATCTGTGGGTCCTTAGAAATTCTCCTTCCAGGCCAGGCATAGTGGTTCACGCCTGTAATCCCAGCACTTTGGGAGGTCGAAGCGGGCAGATCACCTGAGGTCAGAAGTTCAAGACCAGCCTGGCTAACATGGTGAAACCCCATCTCTACTAAAACTACAAAAATTAGCCGGGCATGGTGGCACGGGCCTGTAGTCCCAGATACTCAGGAGGCTGAGGCAGGAGAATCACTTGAACTCAGGAGGAGGAAATTGCAATGAGCTGAGATCATGCCACTGCACTCCAGCCTGGGCAATAGAGAGACTCCATCTCCAAAAATAAACAAATAAATAAATAAAATTCTCCTTCCAGAAATATCAACCCTGACACCTAAACATACACCACCAGAGAGTCCCTAAAGTTACTCAATGGGTCTCTGTTAAAATACAAATATCACTCAACTCAGTAGAGGATAGGGGACTGATGTGATGTCATTCGAATAAGAGCAAACCCGCTGTAGCCCTGGAATTTCTATATCTGGGGCTTACAAGTGGCAATCCAGCAGGAAGAGGGTTGGGGTTAGGGAAGTGGGAGGGTAATTATATTGAGTATTTATTTTGAATGAGTTTGGCCAAGGAATTGATAGAAATTTGAGATGCTAAAGACATATAAGTGACACCTTGACTACCATTCCAACAAGAGAAACAAGCTAAATGTGACGACATTGGCAACAAAAAAACAAGCGTCCTGGACTTGGTGGAGGACATCAAATTCAACTCCCTCCCCTACTTAGCCACTGTGCTTGTCAGAAGCAGGTAAGCACACCAAGGTCGATCTAAGAAATATCCACAAGGGGTCTTGTGTCCTCAGAATTCTCATCAAGGACCCCTCCCTAGAGGAGGCTGAGGAGGGAGTGCAGGCCCTTGGGCTACAAATGGTGGGAGAAGCGCACAGTGAATTGTGGGCTGTCTTATCCAATCACAAGAAGGGATCTCACTGCCTCTTGTCACATGACCTCTTTTTCTCCCTCCTCCTCTGGTCTCTCCTTCTCCACCCTTCCCTTCCCTTTGCTCTGTTTTAAAGATCTGGTTAAAATAGATGCAAACTCTGGTCTTTTCTATTTTTAATACCTAGCCATTACATAATCCACACCATAATTGCTGACTTGAAAAACTATTGGCAACAGTAGAAAATCCCCAGAGTTTTAAACAGGAAAAGGATCATTACAGCACAAAAGCCTTTGGTAGTTTTACTGACTGGTAAACTGTTGGTAATCGTCACTTGCCAGTGGAAGTCACATGGGCCGTGGGAAACACTCCCCCATCTCATGGAAAGTAGGCTGGGGGAAGGGATGAAACGCAGCCTCAGCTGGGAGGAGGCTGCTGGTGGAGGGGGTGCTGAGCTCTGAGTGGGGCTCGAAGAAGGGAGGTCCCCCCAGAAAGTGCTGAAGGAGTGAGCTTCAGGTTACCCTTGGGCCACCCTTTACTGCTTTTGTTTCTTACTAGGGAGTGAGTTAAGTCTCCAGCAGCCCAGTCCTTTCCCTCATCAGTTTCCCGGCTTCCTACAGCCTCCAACACACACCTACAAGAGCCTGAGGGGTGGACTACTCCAGTTAAATAGGTGATTTAATAAAGACACAGGAGCAGAGAAGGCCTGTCTATCACAAAGACCTGACCCACTCCTCTGCAAGGCTTTACAGACATTAGGCCAGAAACATACTATTTAATTCTTCAATAAAATGATCCAATGAAAGTTTAAGAACCAGTGGTTTGGTTCACAACCAAACAGACATTCATCATCTAACTGAGAAAAAATTCTCTGTATGTGTATGTGTGTTAGGAGTGTGGGCAGTGTACAAGAGAGGGAACAGGGACTATTCTCCCTGATTTTGCCACTTCTGCCACAATCCTAACCCCAATAATCAAGGAGGATCCGAGTAACTTCGTGACCATTCATTCAATAAATGTATGCTGAATGCCACATATCTGACTAGGTGCCGGGAATGCAACAGTGCACAAAATCACTGCGATCATAGAGCTGCTAGGTCAGTGAAGGAGAGAGACATTAATCAAAATAAATGTATCCATTAAAATGATAATGAAGGGTTATGAGGGGAAGCTACAGGGCACTAGGAGCATTTAGAACAGGGGTACTGGATTGGGTCTGAGGGTCCCTAGATTATCCTAAGGACTTTAGGGGTCTTTTAAATCAGTATCCCTTCTTCTTCCCCTCACCCCACTCCTTTCTTGCTTCCTGTAGTTAATATTTACTGTTGTTTTTCTACCAGGAGGATAATGCCAGGTTCTTCACATGGATGATCTCGTGTGATTCTCATAACAAACTTACAATTCAGCACTTTAAGACAAAAGATCTGTTGAGAAAGGCTGATCCACATTTTGTAACGAGAACTATATAAAATTTATGGCAATGATTAGTTAAAACTCTTCTGGCAGCAGGTGGCAAAATTCCAAATCAAACTTTCAAAAGGAGGAGTGAAAAAAGAGAAAACCTGGGCCCATGTAAATGAAATGTCCAAGGTTAGACTAGTTTAAGGCACAGTTAGATCCAGGTGCTCCAAAGATGTCATCTGGCCTCCATCTTGCTCCATCTCACTTTCACCTATGTTGGTTTCATTCTCAGGCAGCGTTCCCCTTTGTGTGGCAAGATGGCCCACTGCAGCATGAGACCTACATTTTACAGCCTTGGGGACCTAGCTGGAAAATAAATGAGTTCACTTTCTTTTGTTTTTGTTTTTGTTTTTTTTTTTTTAGACATGGGGTTGGTTTTACCATGTTGGCCAGGCTGGTCTCAAACTCCTGACCTTAGGACCCCACCTCTCAGCCTCCCAAAGTGCTGGAATTACAGATGTAAGCCACCTTGCCTGGCTCACTTTCTTAATAGTTCCAACAGAAATCCAGAGAGTCGTGACTGGCCTAGATTTGGAACCATGCCCATGTCACCTGCTATTCTCTGACTGTCACAGTCGTGTGTCCTCCAAGGGACTTATCCCACCAAAATCTAGTCTGAGAGTGAGGAAGAAGGTGGTCTCCCAAAGGAAAATCAAGTGTTCTTACCTAAGAATGGAGACTGCATGCTGGGCAGTCAAAGCCCACTGATCTCTACTGTCCTCAAAGTTTGAAATTACAGTGGATTTTAAGACTATATGACAGATTCTTATATCAACCAGGTCCTCCTCCCTGAGGAATGAGCGAGAGTGTTTGTTCAGTGTAGCACTTGTTGCATTCACTCTGGTCCTCCCTCAGCTGCTCAGACACCTTGGCTTAGGATACTGATTGTAGTCAATATTTGCTTAAGACCAAGTGTGGTGGCTCACAATTGTAATCTCAGCACTCAGGAGGCTAACATGGGAGGATTGCTTGAGCACCAGAAGTTCTAGATCAGCCTGGGCAACCTGGTAAGACTTCATCTCTACAAAAAAAAAATAATAATAATGAGCTGGTGGTGTGCACCTGTAGTCCCAGCTACTCAGGAGGCTGAGGAGGGAGTATTGCTTGAGCCCAGGAGGTTAAGGCTACAGTGAGCCATGACTGCACTACACTTCAGCCTGAGTGACAGAGTGAGATCCTATCTCAAAAATTTTTTTTTTGCTTAGGCCCTTGCTCAGAGCAGTCTTCAAGTCCCAAGACTTTGTGCAAGACTTTTCCCATCCCTTTTATCCCTAATGAAGTATCCTACTCAGCAATGGTATGGCTGAGGAGGCTGCAGCTCTCTGACTTTTTTAACTAGCATCCTCAGGTTCTGTGTAACTCATAAGGAGGGAAGAGTATAACAAAGTCCTTTGTTGGGAAGTCTGCTATTCCCCTTTGGAGTCCGAATAGAGAGAAGAATAACATGATGGTTCCTGAAGCATCCATAGAGCAGAATCTTGGGGACTACTGTTAAACACTGTATGAGTTACACAGCACTATAGCAATCAGATGTCAGCTACCACCACTCTATCCTTGGGCATGTTTTAAAAACTGCCTGAAGCAGGGTCAGGCATGGTGGCTCATGCCTGTAATCCCAGCACTTTGGGAGGCCAAGACGGGCGAATCATCTGAGGTTGGGAGTTCAAGACCAGCCTGACCAACATGGAGAAACCCCGTATCTACTAAAAATACAAAATTAGCCAGGCATGGTGACACATGCCTGTAATTCCAGCTACTCAGGAAACGGAGGCAGGAGAATCGCTTGAACCCAGAGGTTGCGGTGAGCCGAGATTGTGCCATTGTACTCCAGCCTGGGTAAGAAGAGTTGAAACTCCATCTTAAAAAAAAAAAAATGCCTAAACCTCCCTATCCCACATTCTATGAGAAGTCCAATGGCCTTCCCAAAATTTCTGCAAATCTCAGGAGCTAATGCTCTTAATAGTCCCTTTGGCTCTGACTCCATTTCTTGCTGGACTTCTGATGTCACTCACATGTCACCTACTGAGGCAGATCTCTTCCCCTGCTCTAAGGTGTCTCAGATATAGCACTCAGCCCCTCTTTTCCATGGTCCATTGTATAGGGCTCAGCCCCTATTTTCCATGCTTTATCAAACAGGAAAAAAAAAACACATACATACTCACACAAAACATTGTGTGCCCATCAAACTTTCCTGAAGGCATGAAAAGACTGAGGGGTTATTACCACACTGCTTGGCCCCTTCATCCTCTTCAGATGCTTCCCATACTGTGTTTGTGTGTTGGGGTGGAAGAGAAATCCCCCTTATATTATTCAGAACAACTTAGCTTTCCACCAGCTTTTCTCTAACCTCCAATGACCCATAGCTGGAGTCACCTGTAGTATGAACCATCCACTCCAAGTTCTACCCTTGCTCAGCACTGAGGAACAAAAATAGGTTTTGAACTTTCACTCACCACCACCATTCTGTAGTGGTAAAGGGAATGGAATAAATTTTCCCCCTATGAATATGAATTAGCCACCCTTTTTTTTTTTTTTTTTTTTTTTTAGACAGAGTCTCATTCTGTTGCCAGGCGCCAGGCTGGAGTGCGGTGGCACGATCTCAATTCACTGCAACCTCCGCCTCCTGGGTTCAAGCAATTCTCCTGCCTCAGCCTCCCTAGTAGCTGAGACTATAGGTGAGCACTAGCACGCTCAGCTAATTTTTCTATTTTTTAGTAAAGACCGAGTTCCACCATGTTGGCCAGGATGACCTCAATCTCTTGACCTCGTGATCTGCCCGCCTCAGCCTCCCAAAGTGCTGGGATTACAGGCGTGAGCCACCATGCCTGGCCCCACTCTTTAGAAGAACTGGCCACAGCCATTTTTTATTTTAAGTACACCTCTGTTATATCTCTCTATATAAACTCTCCAGCTCTAAGTAAAGCCTATGTAACAAGTCTGAAACAATTCCCATACACTCATTGGCAGGCTTCTGACACTGAGAATGTGATTAAGGAAAGCAATGCTTCTGTCTCTAAGACACTGCCTTTTATTTATTTATTTATTTATTTATTTATTTAATTTATTTAGATGGAATTTCACTCTTGTTGCCCAGGCTGGAGTGCAATGGCACGATCTCGGCTCACTGCTACCCCTGCCTCCCAGTTCAAGCAATTCTCTAGCCTCAGCCTCCTGAGTAGCTAGGACTACAGACATGTGCTACCACACCGGCTAATTTTTCTATTTTAATAGAGACAGGGTTTCACCATGTTGGCCAGGCTGGTCTTGAACTCCTGACCTCAAGGGATCCACCCATCTCAGCCTCCCAAAGTGCTGGGATTACAGGGATGAGCCACCGCGCCCAGCCAACACTATCTTTAAAAGAGAAGAGATTTGCTGTCCCTGGGCCACCTTATGATAGAATTCCTGTTGTTTCTAGGCGGTAGCTCTGAAGCCTCAAATCCCGGTGAAATAGGTAGAACTAGAGTGAGCTTAAAGTACTTCACTCACCTAGGTGGATGCAGGCCTGAGACCAAGATTAAAACCAGGTGAGGGGCCTCTTCAAAAGAGGCGAGGACAAATGCAAAGGAGAGGTTTCCTCCATCGACCTACGCCAACTCTAAGACTTGCCTTCCTGGGCCATTCAGGTTTATCTTCCCTTTTGAAGGGATGAGGCAAGTAAGGCCTCCTATGCAGAGGCTCCAGCCTCTCCAAATGCATCAGAAGAAGGGGCAGAGAAGCTCTGCATGGCTGTACATATCAAAAGTGAGCAAATCCTAGGAAAGAAGAATCCTGAACTTTGAACTCCATTACTCATCACATCAAAAAGTACAACTGCAGACACCATGGCCCAGCAGCCTCCCTCAGGAATCCTTTTAGGCTAGGCACAGTGACCTACACCTGTAAACCCAGCTTGCTGGGAGGCTGAAATAGGAGGACTACTTGAGCCCAGGAGTTGGAAACCAGTCTGGGCAACATGGTGAGACCTCGTCTCTATAAAAGATTTTAAAATTAGCTTAGTTGGGCATGGTGTTATGTACCTGGAATCCTGGCTACTCTAAAGGCTGAGGCAGGAGAATCACAAGAGCTTGGGAGGTTGAGGCTGCAGTGAGCCATGAGCATACCACTGCACTCCAGCCTGGGCAAGAGAACAAGAAAGACCATGTCTCAAAAACACAAAAATAAAAATGAAAATAAATAAAAATTAAGATTTTTTTAAAAAAGGAATCCTTTTAGTCCCTGGGAAGAGAAGGGTAGTGAAAGTTCTCTAAATCTTTATAGGGGTTTAGAGGGCTAAAATTTATAATACTAGATTAAACTAAAAAAGAGAGGAGGAAGCTGAGGATGCAAGGATGGGGAGTAAGTCTTTTATCTTACATAAAAGAAAAGCAGAACTTAACATTTCATTCATTAAGGTCATAATTAGAACAACACAGCCTCGTCCAGGCATGGTGGCTCACACTTGTAATCCCAGCACTTTGGGAGGCCAAGGCAGGTGGATCACCTGAGGTCAGGAGTTCAAGACCAGCCTGACCAACATGGCAACACCCCATCTCCACTAAAAATACAAAAAATTAGCTGGGCATGGCAGTGGGTGCCTGTAATCGCAGCTACTTGGGAGGCTGAGGCAGGAGAATCGCTTGAACCTGGGAGCAGAGGTTGCGGTAAGCTGAGATCATGCCATTGCACTTCAGCCTGGGCAACACAGTGAGACTCTGTCTCAAAAAAGAAAGAAAGAAAGAAAAGAAAAACACGGCCTTAAATTTTAACCTAAAGGTACCCACAAATAAAGTTTAAAATGGACCAGGTGCAGTGGCTCACACCTGTAATCCTAGCACTTTGAGAGGCCAAGGTGGGAAGATCACCTGAGGTCAGGAGTTTGAGACTAGCCTGGCCAACATGGTAAAACCCCATCTCTACTAAAAAATATACAAAATTAGCCGGGCATGGTGGCGGGTGCCTGTGATCCCAGCTACTCAGGAGGCTGAGGCAGGACAATCACTTGAACCCAGGAGGCAGAGGTTGCAGTGAGCCAAGACTGAGCCACTGCACTCCACCTGGGCAACAGGAGCAAAACTCCATCTCAAAAAAAAAAAAGTTAAAATTTAAAACAGGATATATGCCTTTTCTTTTCTTTTCTTTTTTGAGACAGAGTCTGGCTCTGTCACTCAGGCTGGAGTGCAGTCGTATGATCTCAGTTCACTGCAACCTCTGCCTTCCAGGATCAAGCCATCCTCCTACCTCAGTCTGCTGAGTAGCTGGGACCACAGGCAT
Organism: Plecturocebus donacophilus; assembly: GCA_004027715.1. NCBI lineage: Eukaryota > Metazoa > Chordata > Mammalia > Primates > Pitheciidae > Plecturocebus > Plecturocebus donacophilus. Next base: position 35,089 of record PVKP010010406.1, read on the forward strand.
GCACTACCATGCCCAGCTAATTTTTGTATTTTTCATAAAGACAAGGTCTCCCTTTGTTGCCCAGGCTGGTCTTGAACTCCTGAGCTCAAGCGATCCACCCACCTTGGTCTCCCAAAGTGCTGGGATTACAGGCATGAGCTGTGCCCAGCCAATATACACATTCTAAATCAAATAATTATAAATGTTTTTGTTTTTTTTTTAAATAAATGTGTACCAAACAAGGTGGCTAATGTTTGTAATCCTAGCACTTGGGGACACTGAGGCAGGATAACTGATTGAATTCAAGACCAGCCTGAGCAACAAAGTTTTACCTCATCCCTACTAAAAATAAAAATAAATTAGCCAGGCATGATGATGTGAGCCTGTAGTCCTAGCTACTCAGGAAGCTGAGGCAGAAAGATCACTTGAGCCTGGGAGATCAAGGCTGCAGTGAGCTGTGATTGAGCTGCTGCACTACAGCCTGGGAGACAGAGGAAGACCCTGTCTCAGTCAATCAATCCATCCATCCTTCAATGGGGACCAGGCATGGTGGCTCATGCCTGTAATCCCAAAGCGTAGGATTACACTTTGAGAGGCAGAGATGGGAGGATCGCTTGAAGCCACTAGTTGGAGGCTCCAGTGTGCTATGATGGCACCACTGTACTCCAGCCTGAATGAAAAAGGAAGATGTCTCTAAAAAGAAATTTAAGCCAGGCACGGTGGCTCACTCCTGTAATCCCAGCACTTCAGGAGGCCAAGGCAGGTGGATCACTTAAGGTCAGAACTTCAAGACCCGCCTGGCCAACATGGAGAAACCCCATCTCTACTAAAAATACAAAAATTAGCCAGGTGTGGTGGCACACCTTTAGTTCCAGCTACTCGCGAGGCCGAGGCTGGAGAATCACTTGAACCTGGGAGGCAGAGGTTGAGGCAAGATCTCCTCCAAGCTGGAGTGCTGCCAGCACTCCAGGCTGGGTAACAACAAGATTCTGTCTCGAAAAATAAAAATAAATTTAAAAATAACAAATGGGAACATTCTATCTATATTGTTCCTTATTTGCTTTTTTCACGGATAAAGAAACCTAATTCCATCTTTTAACAGCCACATAGTATTTCATACTATCCCTACTCATGGATATTTACTACTGCAATAAACATCCTTGTCTAGAGAACTCTGTGCTCAAGGGTAAGCATTTCTCTTTGTATTCGTTGCCCATTTTCTACCAGGGTTTGTCTTTTTCTTATTGATTTGTAGAAACTCTTTATAGATATTAGCCCATTGTCTATTACATATATTACAAACATTTTCTCCCAGACTACTAGCTGTCTTCTGTTTATAACAACTTTTGCCAGATAGAAGTTTCCCATTTTTATGTGGCAAAACCCATTACAAACTATTCAGAAGTACAGAGATGGCCAGGCACGATGGCTCACACCTGTAATCCCAGCACTTTGGGAGGCCAAGGCAGGTGGATCACCTGAGGTCAGGAGTTCAAGATCAGCCTGGTCAACATGATGAAACCCCATCTCTACTAAAAATACAAAAATTAGCTGGGCATGATGGCGAACGCCTGTAGTCCCAGCTACTTGGAAGGCTAAGGCAGGAGAATAACTTGAACCTGGGAGGTGGAGGTTGCAGTGAACAGAGATTTGTGCCACTACACTCCAGCCTGGGTGACAGAGCGAGACTCCCTCTCAAAGAAAAAAAAAAAGGTAGTACAGAGACAGGAGCAGTGCACCACAAGCTATCATCCAAACAGCCTGTTTTGCTTAGGTTCCTGTGGTGAAATGGCTGGTTAGGCAATCATTTTCTGAGTTGTTCACATCTGGTTTTACAGCCAAAGTGGTGGTGAAAATGGATCAAGGTAAAAAGGGACAAAAAGAATTGTGAAGATTTCAATGTGTTTGTTTATTCTGAAGTTGCTTTTTAAATGTTTGGGGTTATGAACTAACAATGTTGAAGGAATCCTGAACCACTGAAAATTTAAAATCATCGTTATGAACAATTATCTGAATATTTCCAGACGCTTTCAAACTATGAGGGCTTTTTAGGGCATTTTCTGCTATCACTGTGAAGAAGATGATTGAACATAGCCCAAGAAAAATAAATTTCAGACCCCACAGGAACAGAAAGTTTCAAGAGTCCATTGACTCCTAGAATTTTAAGCAAGAAACTTTTATAAAGGCTTCCATTCAGCCTCTCACAGATAATTAGCACTGGCTCAGGCTCAATATGATCCTGAACAGTTAAAAAATCCTAACAGCCAAAAATTTTGCCTGCAAGAGGGCCACAGGCTTTTCCCCCAAGAGTTCCTGGCCCCTGTTACCTGCAAAGGAAGGTCCAGGACTTTCAGGAGCTTGTCCTACTTGGCCAGAACACCCCAGGCCCCATTAAGACTCTGCATTATTTCAACAGGCAGTACAGAAAGCAAGCCTGAAAGGTGGTCCTGGCCACGTTCCCTCTAGCTGAAACTTGATACTCATTTAGGAACTTGCTTTCTGGGAAATGAGAGTCATGCTATAAAATCATTCTTCAGTACCCAGCAGTACTAGGAGGAGAAGTCCTGGAGTTCGAGACTTCAGTGAACTAAGATTGTGCTAAGCCTGGGTGACAGAGCAAGACCCTGTCAAAGAAAAAACAACAACAAAAAAAAAACCACAAGGAGGAGAAACACACATTCGCCTCAATGCTACTTTTTCTCTTTTTTTGAGACAGAGTCTTGTCTGTCATTCAGGCTGGAGTCCAATGGCGAGACTTGGCTCACTGTAACCTCTACCTCCTGGGTTCAAGCAATTCTCTTGCCTCAGTTGGGATTACAAGTGCCCACCACCACACTCGGCTAATTTTTGTAATTTTAGTAGAGACAAGGTTTCACCATGTTGGCCAGGCTGGTCTCAAACTCCTGACCTCAAGTGATCTGCCCAACTCAGCCTCCCAAAGTGTTAGGATTATAGGTGTGGGCCACCATACTCAGCCTTAATGCTACTCTGAAGCCATTATTCCTACAAAAAATCCTTCCTTTGCTGAGGCTCTTGCCAAACAACTACATTCTTCCTCACTGCTACCATCTGCAGACCTTCTGGTCATCAAGGACTATGACCTCTGGGTCACAGTATGCCTTTCCACCTCAAGTCAGACCCTTTGCCTGGTCATGATCTTCTATATTTCTCCCTCTTCTGTCTTTACTTCTACAGCTTCTGTTCTTCAACTTCTTTGGGATTTCCAGCCCCTTGACAACCCCACTCCCTATCACACGCCACCTATCACTCTTCTCCTGAGTTCATTTTTTTCTCTAGCCAGCTAGAGGCCAACCACTTTCCTACCAATACCCTAGTCTCCCTTATTCCATGTCTTCCATTTGCCCCACAAAACAGTGCCCCACAAAATAGTTACTATTTTAACACAACTGTCCTTCTTTGTTTTAACCCCAAGTTGCTTCGTGCTGCTAAAGCAACCATGAAGTCATGAGGGCTACTTCCTCTATAAATTCATCATCTCCAATGTTAGCTAGGTTTTCAGCACTGCTCAGGTGTCCTCCTACAGAGTGAGGATAGGGGTCTCACTCTCCCCACTCCCAGCAGATGACCTCAACTTCTGTCCACAGAAAACAAAGCCCAACAGAAGAAAACTCTAATTTTCTATTTCCCAGAATCTTACCAAATCCCTCTGCCCCTTTACATCCCTTGCCCCATCAAATGAAATTTAAAAGTGCTCAGCAGAGCCTGGCATGGTAGCACATGTCTGTAGTCCCAGTACTTGGGAGGCCAAGGCAGGAGGATTGCTTGATCCCAGGACTCTGAAGAGCCTGAGGAACACAGTAAGACCCTGTCTGTAAAAACATGAATAAATGTAAATCTTAAAAAAAATGCTCAGCCAGGTGCAGTGGCTCACACCTGTAATCCCAGAACTTTGGGAGGCCAAGCGGGGAGGATTGTTTGAGCTCAGAAGTTCAAGACCAGGCTGGGAACAGTGGCTCACGCCTGTAATCCCAGCACTTTGGGAGGCCGAGGCAGGTGGATCACCTGAGGTCAGGAGATAGAGACCAGTCTGGCCGACATGGTGAAACCCCTTCTCTCCTAAAAATACAAAAATCAGCCAGGCATGGTGGCACACTCCTGTACCGTAGTTTCAGCTACTCAGGAGGATGAGGTGGGAGAATTGCTTGAACCTGGGAGGCAGAGGTTGCAGTGAGCAGAGATTCTGCCACCACACTCCACCCTGGGTGACAGAGTGAGACTCCCTCTCAAAAAAAAAATAAAGTTCAAGACCAGCCTGGGCTGCATAGTGAGACTTCATCTCTACTAAAAATTTTAAAAATGGCTGGTTGTGGTGGCTCATGCCTGTAATTCTAGCACTTTCGGAGGCTGAGGCAGGCAGATTGCTTGAGCTCAGGAATTCATGACTAGCCTGGGCAAATGAAAAAAACCCTGTCTCTACAAAAAATACAAAAACTTAATTGGGCATGGTGGTGCATGCCTATAGCCCCAGATACTCAGGAGGCTGAGGTGAGAGGATCACTTGAGCCCACGAGATGGAGGCTGCAGTGAGCTATAATCGTACTATTGCACTTCAGCTTGAGTGACAGAGTGAGATCTTGTTTCAAAAAATAATTATAATAATGTTGAGCAGAGTGTTGGCAAACGGTAGGAAAGCAATAAAGGGTGGTGGTATGATGTTAATCTCAGTGGTAGCCCTGTCCTTTGTTCAGTTGAAATTTAATCTCTCTGCCAGTACTCAGGATACAGTAACCCTTCTCCCTAGGGGCCTTGCTCAACAATTTTTATTTCTATTTTCAATTAATTATCATTTATTTTAGAGACGGGGTCTCACTCTGTGGCTCAGGATGGAGTGCAGTGGCATGATCACAGCTCAGTGCAGTCTCAACCTCTCAGGCTCCAGTGATCCTCCCACCTTAGTCTCCCAAGTAACTGGGATTACAGGTGCATGCCACCATGCCCGGCTAATTTTTTTTATTTTTTTGTGGAGACAGGGTCTCACCATGTTGCCCAGGCTGGTCTCAAATTCCTGGGCTCAAGTGATCCTCTACTTCAACCTCCCAAATTGTTTATTTATTTTTCCTATCTTCAACTTCTCCCTCGACATCTAGTTTTTTCCCCACAGAAAAAGGATATGCTTGGATCCCAAAATATAAATCAATAGCCATCTCTACATTCATGTCTTCCTTTCACTAACTCTTCTCACTTCACAGACAAGCTTCTTAAAAGTGCAGCTTCCCTGACTGGGTCCACATCCTTGCTTCCCATTCACTAGCTGCAGAGTTATCCAGTAAAAGAGTCCATTCCTCTTACTCGCAAAAGGTTCTGCTCTTTGGAAAATGGTTTTACTGATTCTCAAAGAAACATAATGAAAATAAATATACCATATTGCTATTAATTCAGAGCTTTAATAATATGAATGAGAATAATTTCTTTTTTGAGACAGTCTCACTCTGTGACCCAGGTTGGAGTGCACTAGTGCAATCTCAGCTCACTGCAACCTCCACCTCCTGGATTCAAGTGATTTTCCTGCCTCACCCTCCCAAGTAGCTGGGATTACAGGCACACATCACCATGCCTGGCTAACTTTTTTGTATTTTTAGTAGAGATGGAGTTTCACCATGTTGGCCGGGCTGGTCTCAAACGCCTGACCTCAAGTGATTCACCCACCTCGGCCCCCCAAAGTGCTGGGATTACAGGCATGAGCCATTGCACCCAGCCAAGAATAATTTTGGGTATTATTTGTTTTTGTTTTTTTTTGAGACGGAGTCTCACTCTGTCACCCAGGCTGAAGTGCAGTGGCACGATCTTGGCTCACTGCAACCTCCATCTCCCAGGTTCAAGCGATTCTCCTACCTCAGCCTCCCAAGTAGCTAGGATTACAGGTGCTTGCCACCACACTCAGCTAATTTTTGTGTTTTTAATACAGCCAGGATTTCACTATGTTGGCCAGGGTGGTCTCGAACTCCTGACCTCAGGTGATCCAACTGCCTCAGCCTCCCAAAGTGCTGGGATTACAGGCGTGAGCCACCACACCTGGCCGAAAGTAATTTTTAATACTATGAATGATAGTAGATTTTCCTTTGTATTAATGCTACCTGTGATCATAATATAAGCAAAATTGTTTAAAGTGTTCTTCAAAACAACTCTGTTTTCACAAAACTCACCTAGTTCTCTAGATGCAAAAGCTGGAAACAATCTCTCCTCCCTCTGAATTCCCACACATTAGTTTGTATCTGTCATGTTTTTATACAAAACATAAGTTCCTCAAGATCAGGCTCAATTCAAGTTATCACAGAACTCTCTGCAGTTAATAAATATTTGAAAATGAATAAATAGACTTTATAAGCACCTGTTATAGAAGGGCTAATTCTAATTACAAATCAGGATAATCAGCTCATTAAATCAGACCACCTGAAAAACCTCCACTGTCATTTTGCTAACTTAATGTTAGTTTTCCTTATGTATTGAAGCAGATAAAGTTGCATTCACACATACATATCCTATAATTTAGGCTTTCACTCATTGAAATATGCCTTGAAAAGTCTCAAATACTGAGACTCACAATGCTGTGTCGTTTTGGTTGCAGTCTGGAAGGACTAGGGTAAGTCAGTGAGGTCGCCATTACCCAGTCCGAAGGGTATGAGCAGGGCATGCCTATGGGAGGAATGCATTTGTCTCCTCCCTCACCCAGAAAATACCCTGGGAAATGTTCCTCCAGGAAAGACTGAGACTTACTCTCAGGCAGTGCCTGCTCCCCTCTGCTTCAATTCCTTTCATATAAGCTGAGTGTCAGCTCCTCATCATGGACATGGTTTGCCACTAACTGGACCTTCCTAGGTTTGCACATTTCTGAAACAAGAAAATTTGCCTAGGGAACCTCAAACTTTTTTTTTTTTTTTTTGTCAATAGGGATGGGGTTTCACTATGTTGCTGGAGCTGGTTTCCAACTTCTGGGCTCAAGCGATCCTCCTGCCTCAGCCTCCCAAAGTACTGGGATAATAGGTATGAGCCACTGCATCCAAACCCTCAAACTTTTTTTCATGCTGATATTCTGTGAATAATCATATATTATTTACCTATTTGAAAATCAGATTTTAGGCCAGAAACAGCAGCTCACACCTGTAATCCCAGCACTTTGGGAGGCTGAGGCAGGCGGTTCACCTGAGGTCAGGAGTTTGAGACCAGCCTGGCCAGCATGGTGAAATTCCATCTCTACTAAAAACTCAAAAAGTTAGCTGGGCATGGTGGTGCATGATCCATTGATTTATAATCTCACTGCCTACCCTAGTTGCTATTTTACTATTTCAGGCTTGTATTGAGTAGTCTCAGTTACTCGAGAGGCTGAAGCAGAAGAATCACGTGAACCTAGGAGGCGGAGGTTGCAGTCAGCCAAGATCACGCCACTGCACTCAAGCCCTGAGCAACAGAGCAAGACTTCATCTAAAAAAAAAGAAAATCAGATTATATTTTGAAAAGCGGGTCTAATGCTTAAAGAACCTGGTGGGAAATCCTTTTGTGATGTGAATACCACTGCCCACAGAAACCTCCAATATAACTGTTAGATCATCTATATGAGCCCAACAATTCTCCCAAGGCAGGATGTGGCGGTTGCCATCAGGAGCTTCTGCCAAAGCACAGACATTCCTGTCCCCACAGACCCTCTGAAGAAGGTAGTCTGTAATCCTTACCCAGGCAGAATTATGGGCTTAGAGTTGGTGTGCTAAGGATAAAAAGGTGTCCAGGACTACTCACCAGGAAACACAGGCAGGGCCAGGTGACAGGTTCCAGTCCCTCTGGAGCCAGAACCAGCACCTCCCAGTTTGCTTTACCCTTGTAGAGAGTGTAATTTCCATCAGGGCTAAAAATCACAAATGGCATACAGCCAGAGGGCAGGGCCAGGCGGGGTAAGCAAAAGCCAGATATGTTCCAGAAAGTTTCCGGATTTAGAATCCAAGCAGTGAGAAGGAAGGGAGGTGAAGAACCTCCTACAGCAGACCTATAAAGTAGCTACCCTCTTTGGGAGAGATCCAGGTTGCCAGCAGGAAATCTCCTACCTCTGTGAGCCTTCTCAATTGTTCCAGGGACTCTCAGCAGCCTGATCTTTTAGGAAGAGAGATCTGGCACCCAAGTGACACCAGTTTACCAGTTTTGAAAACACTCCTTCTCTGTGGAATCACCAGCTCATAGAGCGGAAGAGTCCCATGGTGCCTCCATTTCCTTCCTCCCACTATAAAATCTGAGCAATATGACTTGTCCCGAAACAACCCAGCAAAACTACAGTGTGAGGCTGTGGGAAGACTGTTTCACACAGCTCAACATGCCTCAAGGAGAAAGATACCACCAGTTCTTCACTCACTCACTCATTTACTCAACCATCATTTTCTGACTGCCCACAATGCACCAAGCAATGGGGTGCAAGGATGACTGTGGGATTCTTAGCAGACACCAGTCTAGCAATTCCAGGATTTATTTTAACACTGACCCTGTTGATTCTGAACTCCTCATAAGAGATAATTACATTTTGTGTTTATGCTGTCTGAATGAGTCAGTTAAATAATTTAATCCCGTAAGTATGACTGCCAGTTGGAAAACTGAAGTGACTTAAGGGACTCTTGATTTTCTACTCATTAAAGTAGCTCCTCTCAGGACCTCTATCAGCTAGCAAATACACAAGTGGAGGTGCCGTGGAATTCCAAAAATAAACAAACCTAATGACTTCACAAAAATTTTTTTCATTTAACTAACTCAAACAAGCCCTTCTGTCACTGGTCTAAGTCAATATGCTTTTACTGTATTACTTTCAAAGAAATGAAGCCAGAATTCAATAAATCACTAAGCTACCACTAACTGCCATAATCAAACTGGACAATCTGACTTTCAAAATGCTTTACAGCTATTTATAGATGGGTTAGGACTTTTTTCTTCTTCATCTGAATGCAATGAAATATCCAACAGTCTCTGGTTTGGAGGAATGTCAGGGTCTAACAAGGCCGGGCCACAGGGCAGTAACTGTAAGTAATAGGGTATCTATTTTTCTGCCCACCTCTTCACTGCTCCTAGCTCCAGGCTGCAGCTTTTGCTCTGCCTGTCTATCCTTGGAAAATTCATCTCCAAGAGACAGGGAGTGGAGAAATGAGAAACTCTGAGGGTGAATATCTGAGTTTGAATCCTAATTCTGCATTCTAGTTAAGCTTCAGTGTACATATAAAAAACAAAAAAGTAATAATCCAAAACACACAAGATTCTGTTACCTAAGTCACTATAATGCCACTTTCTAAAGTAATTTTTATTTTTTTCTGAGATAGGGACTCACTCTGTCACCCAGGCTGGAGTGCAATGGCACAATCATGGCTCACTGGAGCCTCAAACTCCTAGACTCAATAGATCCTCCTGCCTCAGCCTCCCACGTGCTGGAATTATAGGCATGAGCCACTGCACCCTGTCTAAAGTGATTTTTAAATGCTGTTGTGGCTGTTGTTTATGATTACTGCCCACTCCTACCTCTCCCCAGGCTCTACCCTCCAGGTTCTAATTGAGACCACATACTCCTCTCCAGTGTCTCTCAAGAAGACTTCTGGCAGGAAGCGGAGAACCAAAATACCACCTCCTCTCCAAGCCTGTCAAGGGTGCCAAATGTAAGGAGTCTCCACTCCCACCTATTGCTTCTACTTTAGAAGTAATTTTTTTCTCTAAATGGAAATCTCCAGCCTATAGAACATTTCCTCTTGGATGTACCTCTAGCTCTTCAAATTCAGCTCCAGGAAACAAATCCATTTTCCCCTTCAAGAGGAGTGGCTCTCCTTTCCAGTTACCCCCATTTTCATCTCGATAGGTAACCTTCCAATTTTGGTGTAGACAAACACCTTGGCATTATCAGTGACTTGTTACTCTGTTCTCCTCTTCCTGCCTGAGAGACTATCAAATCATGCTTATTTTATGAAATGTCTTTAGACTGATCCATTTCTTTATAATTCCACTGACTACCCTAAAATAATAGTTGCTATTTTATTATTTCAGGCTTGTATTGCCACTACAGCTTACTAACTGATTTCTCTAATCTCATTTTCTGCTTCATTCGTTTTGCACGATACACTATAAAACCTGCCCTGATCACTGCTTTTATCACCACTATCTGCTCAAGAGCCTACAATGGCTCTTCATTACCAAGCCCACCATGCTAAAATAATTTTGTCTGGTTTAAGCTCACCCACCATGTTCAAGTCAGAATCTATTTCCTGGTTTTGTTTGTTTGTTTGTTTTGTCTTGTTTTTGAGACAGGCTCTCCTCTGTCACCCAGCCTCGAGTGCAATTGCACGATCATGGTTCACTGCAGCCTCGACCTCCCAGGCTCAAGCTATCTTCCTTCCTCAGTCTCCCAAGTAGTTGGGACCACAATCCTATACCACCATATCCAGATAATATATTTTTTTGTATTTCTTGTAGAGATGAGGTTTCACCATGTTGCCTAGGCTGGTCTCAAACTCCTGAGCTCAAGGAATCCACCTGCCTCAACCTCCCAAAGTGCTGGGATTATAGGCATGAGCCTCACTGCATGCAACCTATTTCTTTCTTTCTTTCTTTTTTTTTTTTGAGACAGAATCTTGCTCTGTCACCCAAGCTGGAGTGCAATGGTGCAATCTCAGCTCACTGCAACTTCTGCCTCCTGGTTCAAGCCATTCTCCTGCCTCAGCCTCCTGAGCTACTGCTGGGACTACAGGTAGGCACTACCACTCTTGGTTACTTTTTTTATTTTGTAAAGACCTCCCAAAGTCTTGGGATTCTGTAATCCCAAGCATGAGCCACTGCTTCTGGCCGAAATAGCCTTTTTCTCACATTTGAATTTATTCTTCCATGACTCTGGCCCATTTTTTTGTGGTATTTGCTTTTTTTCATATTAATGTGTAAAAGCTCTATGTATACTAGAGGTATGTTGAAAGTTGTTTTTAATCAGTTTTTCATCTACTTTTAATTTTGCTTATACTGTTACTTTTTTTTTTTTTAGCTAATTCATCAAATTTTCCTTTATAGTTTCTGCCTTTAGTGCCATACTTTAAAAAATGCAATTATCTTCTAGTACATTTATTACTTTAGTTTTTATGTAAAAACTTGTAATCCATCTAGAATTAATTTTGCTATATGGTGACAGAAATTTTTTCTTGTCAGCCAGTTGTCCTATATCATATGTCCTAACACTATCCTTTCCTGCTGAAACCTAGGTCTGTTTCTGGACATCTATTCTGAGCTCTCCTTGACAAGAATCCTTCTTCCCAGTTGGACTAGTTTTTCCTTTGTCCACAACAGGTTTCATGAAGACTGCTGTTTTTATTGTTGCCTTTACCTAGAATATCCTCCTATTTTTCCTCCATAGATCCTTCAATGTAAAATCATTATGGAAATAAGTGGTAAGTGCTATTCAGAACAAGAAATACCTTCACAAGAGGGAAGATAATGGAAAAGTAAACATCAGAGGGTCTACAGATTATTCTTTGTGTAGCTAAAGAAATCCATGAAGGCTGGGCAGAGTGGCTTATGCTTGTAATTTGGGAGACCAAGAAAGTAGAACTGCTTGAGGCCAGTAGCTAGTTCAAGACCAGCCTGGGCAACAAAGCAAGACCCTGTCACTAAAAAACAAAAAAATTACCCAGGTGTGGTGGTGTGCACCTGTAAGTGTTAGCTACTCAGGAGGCTAAAGTGGGAAGATTGCCTGAGGCCAGGAGTTTGAGGTTACAACAAGCTATGATCACACTACTGCACTTCACTCCAGCATGGGCAACAGAGCAGAACCATGTCTCAAAAAAAAAAAAAAAAAAAGCGTATGAAGTTCTTTATTCCCCCTTGGTGGGCTCTGGACACACAGAAGTGAACCCAGAAGTGATTTTAGAAGAAAGAGTTTGAGAGCATTAAATTGCTTATAAAATAGAATGAGAGTATTTGGAGTTCTAGTGATAATATGCTAAAGAGAATTTGCAGAGGAAAGAAAGATAAGATTATAAAAGACCAAGACCAACATACGTGGGTGATATGAATAATGACAAATCCCTAGTGGAGAGATGGGCAAAAGTACTTTAAGGAACAGGAATAACCAGTATTAGAATTCAAGTTGCTTACTTTGTTGCAGTGTTAAATTCTCTCCACTATCCCAAACATTTGATAAAGTCTGCAACACATATAAAGGCTGGGAGTTCTACATCTGTATCAGTGTGGATGGAAACAGGGACAGTGTACTTGATCTAGTAAACCATCCATAATTTGAACAAATTCAGTGGAAGCAAGAGCTCAAATCAGAGCTCCTGGGAATTTGAAGAAATGTAAAGAAGGAATCAGAACAACTTGCTGTAAGTTAAAGAATAACACTTTGAGCCAAAACTTGAAGGGGAAAGATGGCTCCAGCTAGCTGATGGGTTATACTAGGATGCTCAATCATTAAACTCTCAAAAGAAACCAAATTGCATGAGGTTGCAGTGATTCACAGAAACACCCAGCAGGGGAGGTGCCAATTACTGTTTGCCCAAGAAGCAAACTGAAGCTCATATGCCCCACCTCTTATCCATTCTGCATGCTCTTAAAGAGGTCTTCTGGCCCCTACTCCACCTAAGGGTGGCCTTAGTCAAGTCTCAAGTTTTCTCCCAAATCAAGGAAAAAAGGAGGAGGAGGTTTTGAATGTGGGGAGAGAATGGTTTGATGAAGAATATAATTTGGCTTGAGACAAACGGAGTTTAAGATGCTTAAGAGCTATCCAGGTTACAATGTCAATAGTGTTTGGCTATGATGGGTAAGAAACTTAGAAGAAAGAGAGATCTAGATTGGAGATGGTGGTATTAAAGCACTTGATGTGTTAGCTGAAACAATAAATATAGATGGCATCACCCAGAGACAGTATATAGAGGGAACAGAGACAGTTGGGCATAGTGGCACCCACCTATACAATCTCAGCTACTCAGGGAGGCTGAGACAGGAGAATTGCTTGAGCACAGGAGTTTGAGGCTGCAGTGAACTGTGATCACACCACTGCACTTTAGCCTGGGTGACAGAGCAAGACTTTTTCTCTTTGTTTATTAGATTTTTAATTATTTATTTTTGAGATGGAGTTTTGCTCTGTCACCCAGGCTGGAGTGCAATGCCACGATCTCAGCTCACTGCAACCTCTGCCTTCCAGGTTCAAGCGGTTCTTCTGCCTCAGCCTCCCAAGTAGCTGGGACTGCAGGCTCGCACCACCATGCCCAGTTAATTTTTGTATTTTTAGTAGAGAAAGGGGTTTTGCCATGTTGGCCAGGCTAGTCTTGAACTTCTGACGTCAGCTGATCTGCCTCCCTCAGCCTCCCAAGGTGCTGGGATTACAGGCGTGAGCCACTGTGCCCAACCTCTGTCTCTTAAAAAAAAAAGAAAAAAGAAAAAAATGAAGGGAATAGAGAAGGTAGCCAAGGCAGTGTCTTAGGAAATGGTCTCATTTAGGAAGGCTGTTAGGGAACACTGTTAACAAGTTTTTCACAGTATAGGCCAATTAATACTTAGCAAATACCTATAGACTGACCAAAGAAACTACATGCTCTATTTAAGATCTTTGAGGCCAGGCGCAGTGGCTCCCACCTGTAATCCCAGCACTTTGAGAGGCCAAGCCAGATGAATCATGAGGTCAGAAGTTCAAGGCCAGCCTAGCCAAGATGGTGAAACCCATCTCTACTAAAAATACAAAAATTAGCTGGGCCCGGTGGTAGATGCCTATTATCCCAGCTACTTGGGAGGCTGAGGCAGGAGAATCGCTTGAACCCAAGAGGCAGAGGTTGCAGTGAGGTGAGATTATGCCACTGCACTGTAGCCTGGGCAACAGAGCAAGACTGTCTAAAAAAAAAAAAAATCTTTGAATGCCTATTTCAAGCCCTGTTGCAACTTTTCTATAAGCAAGCTGACTCCCTGGTCTTCAGTTAAAACCATGGTCTTTCAGAAGTGAGAGAAATGGCCAAATGCCATAGGCCAAGGCTCCAAGGGTGGGGCTTGTGTATGGAGAATGCTGCTTACTGGATGTTCAAAGAACATACCTAATGACATGGTCCATCCATACCTAAGGGCATGGTCAAAGCTGAGCCTTTCCATCTAGTTTGTTTTATGATTAGCTAAGCCAACTATCTGAGTTGAGATCAATCAACTAATGATCTCACTCATGACAATAAAAACACATACATGAGGATCTCAAGAGGACCTAGTATTTTCTTCATCAGAAGTCTTATAGATTTCTGACTGCTTCAGGTGGTCTTTTCCTAGCTGTACCGGTTGGCAATGGCATGCAGGGGAAGTAACTGGCTTGCTCAGGGGAAGTAATTGGCTTGCTCTTTGGTTACTAGCTATGCTAGCTGCAATTCCTGGTATTTGGTCACCCACACAGCCAGGTTTAAATGGCTACCCACCTGTAACACTGCTCTGCCCACAGAGCATGGGCTTATCTCCATTCAAGGATTGACAAAATTATTAAAGTCTAGACTGCCCACAAGATATAGAAGAGCAATTTAATAGGGAAAGTAGGAAATGTATGTCACACTCATTCTATAAAAATGAGCTCCATCCCATATGGCACCAATCCCCATGTGTAAAGTCAAAATCCTGAACTAGTAATGAAACATGAGACTGATGCTGAGATGAATATTGTCCCAGAGGAGAAGGAAAAGGTGCTCAGGAGTGCTCTAGAGAAATTCTGGCAGAGATCCAACCTAGGGAAGAGAGCCTCAGAGAAGCCCTCATATCTTGTATCTAGGAGCCAGTGAGGGCCATGGCCATGATGGCACCATCGCATTTATCACCTCCTGTTTCCACTGGGAAGAAGAAAAGGATCCAAAGTAGATGAAGGAATGCAGACTTCTTCCTTCCTCCCCATTTTAGAGCTCAACTGCATAATAGAGCTAGCTTTATGCAGACACACAGGAAATAGTGATCATTACCTTCATCTGTAATTTCAGATAAAGGCAACAGTCACATTACCTACATCTGGAATTACTGCACTTGGTGTCCATTCCTTTGGGATAAAGATTCACTCTTTCCAAAACTGTATTCCACCAACACCATATTCTATGAGATTTTAATAAATATTTCTTCAGAAAAAAAATGCACCTCTAGTTAAATACGTTTGAAAAATGTTATATACTCTATTTCCCTTTTGGAGTTTTACAATGCATATTAAAAGCTCTTTTTGAGATGGAGGCAGCTGGACAGCTAACATAAAGTCCAGGGCAAGAGCTCAACAAAGCTAAGAGCCTTGTTCCAGAAGGCAGTGGAGCAGACCCAGCGTGACATCTAATTAGCTCAAAGAGTAGTAGGCAGAGTTCAAGGTGGTCAACACAGGGAGATCTGTGCATGAGCAGAACTCTACCTACCAAAGCCTAGATGCAAGAAAAGGCTCTAGTATCAGATAAGTGACCCAAGGAAAGGCTGGGAAGCAAAGGACATAACCCCTGGTGAGGGACTGACAGCAGGGCTTTAGTCCTGAACAGGGTTAAGAAGTCCAGGCAAAGAACAAGACAAAGCTTGCACTTCTAGGTAAAGGACAAAATAAAGGTGAAATGAAGGGAAAGCAGAAACTGATAAGCAGAGAGTTGTCATTCAGGGCATAAAACACATGCCCAGGAGTTTCTCCCTCCTGGAGACAGTGGCCCGAATATCCTAGTGATCAGCAGATTCTGCTTCATCACTAGATCTTGTGTATGAGGCTGCAGGGATTGCGGGGAGAGGAAAGGGTATGGGATGTTCAGAAATCTCCAGAGTTGTGCTGACTCCATTAAGGTAGGAGGTTCAGACCTTGCCAAACTTTGGGGGATAGGGAATAGAGGCCACTAGGGAGATGTGTCCCAAAAAAATTAGCTAGAACCCAAAAGGCCTCAGTGAAACCAAAAGTCTGGATTCAAAATAAAGTGCACTGGACTTAGGATAGGAATGTAGACAATGAAGTTGAAGCCTGAGGGTGGAGGCATCTATAAGCCCAATTGTAAGGAGCTCAGAAAGGCACTGAGATTTGAGTTGCCTCTGTAAAAGACACTCTTCCGGGAGAACAAATCTGTGAAAATTCTAATTATAAAGGCAGTTAGAGTGCCCTGGCGAATGAAAGATGATGCCAAGTCAAGTAGAAAGGGTCTCTCCTTGGAAGAACTCAGGCCAAAAAAATTGTATGTCTTCCTTGAGAGGCCGAGGCAGGCACATCACCTGAGGTCATAAGCTCAAGACCAGCCTGGCCAACATGGTGAAACCCTATCTCTACTAAAAATAAAAAAATTACCTGAGCGTGGTGGTGTGCACCTGTAATACTAGCTACTTGGGATGCTAAGGCAGGAGAATCACTTGAACCCGGGAGGTGGAAGTTGCAGTGAGCCAAGATCACTCCAATGCACTTCAACCTGGGTGACAGAGTGAGACTCTGTCTCCAAAAAAAAAAAAAGGGGGGGGCGCTGGGCATGGTGGCTCACCCCTGTAATTCCAGCATTTTGGGAGGCTTAGGTGGGCAGATCATGAGGTCAAGAGATCGAGACCATCCTGGCCAACATGGTGAAACCCCATCTACTAAAATTACAAAAATTAGCTAGGCATGGTGGCACGTGCCTGTAGTCCCAGCTACTCAGAAGGTTGAGGCAGAAGAATCGCTTGAACTCAGAAGGTGGAAGTTCTAGTGAGCTAAGACTGCACTACTGCACTCCAGCCTGGCAACAAAGCAAGACTCCAACTCAAAAAAAAAAAGGCCAGGTGTAGTGGCTTATGCCTGTAATCCCAATACTTAGGGAGGCCGAGGAGGGTGGATCATGAGGTCAGGAGTTCAAGACCACTCTGGCCAACATGGTGAAACTCTGTCTCTATTAAAAATACAAAAAAACTAGCCAGGCATGGTAGCATGCATCTGTAATCCCAGGCAGAGAATTGTTTAAACTCGGCAGGTGGAGGTTGCAGTGAGCTGAGATCGCGCCACTGCACTCCAGCCCAGGCGATAAAGCGAAACTCTCAAAAAAAAAGTTGTATATCTTAATCACGGGACTATCTTGGCAGCTTCTGGATCAGCTATTTTGCCTCCACAAAGTTACTGGAAAAGGGGGAACTGCACCTTTGCGTGGATACCCCAAGTGCTTTGTCATTGCTTTTGGCATGGCTTATTTTGCTTTCCGGTAAAGATCTATCTTAGCATAGCTCATTGGGAAATTGAGACCAGAAACTGTCGATGACCAGCAGCCACGAAGGAAATGCCCTGCCCTTGTTGGCCTCTTTTGCACCACCATTTTGCATCATTTCTCAGAAGCTGCGCCTCCCCCCCTTCTAAGATCTGTGACAGTCTTGTCTGAGGACATCACAGTAAACCACAGACCCAAAGGTCCAGCACTCCTGGTTACATTCTAGCTGTCAGCTGCTCTCCAGACAACACTGTACCTCCATCCAAACATGCTGGTAGCAAATCTGTCTACCCAGCATATCCTCTTTTGGGGTCATGGGTTTCCATAACCAGCACCCTCAGCTGCTTTTCTTTTCTCAGACAAAACTGTGAAGGAAACTAAGTATTTCTTTAGGGACCCAGCATCTCTCTCCAAGGCCTTTCTCTCAAACTCACTGGCGTCTCCTTTCTGTCCCTACAACTAGGGGCACAGTGCCTTCTCCTCTCTATCCCTTCCTCAGTCTAGTTCTCAGAAATCAATCTTATAAACTCATTCACACTTCCACTTAACATGACCAAGATGTTTCACAATCAAATCCCTTCCTGGAGTCTCTTCATTTTTAACAGGGTCTCAAAGATTTAAATCAGGAAAAAGAAATTTCAACTGTGGGATTCCAAGCAATAGCAAACAGCTAGGTCAAGTTTTTGAGGGGCAGGACACATTCTTGGTGCCCTGAAATTACGCCACTTGACAGACCACCATCGCCTGACACCTTCAGACCATCTCTTCTGCTAGCCCAAGGGGCCATGATCCCTGGATGTGTGCCAGCACTCACTGCTATTTGGTCTCCCTTGGAAGAGAAAAAAAAGAGACACCTATTTATTTATGTTTTATTTTTAAAGAGACGGGGTCTCGCTATGTTGCCCAGGCTGGAGTGCAGTGGCTATTCACAGGCGCCATCCCACTACTGATCAGCATGGGAGTTTGGGCCTGCTCCGTTTCTGACCTGGGCCGGTTCACCCCTCCTTAGGCAACCTGGTGGTCCCCTGCTCCCGGGAGGTCACCATACTGACACCAAACTTAGTGAGAACACCTGATCGGCATAGCGCACTACAGCTCAGAACTCCTGGGCTCAAGCGATCCTCCCACCTCAGCCTCCCGAGTAGCTGGGACTACAGGCACACGCCACAGTGCCCGGCTTTTTTTTTTTCCTGAGGTGAAGTTTCCCTCTTGTTGCCCAGGCTGGAGTGCAATGGGGTGATCTCAGCTCACTGTAACCTCCACCTCCCAGGTTCAAGCGATTCTCCTGCCTCAGCCTTCCGAGTAGCTGGGATTATAGGCATGCACCACCACACCTGGCTAATTTTGTATTTTTAGTAGAAACAGGTTTCTCCATGTTGGTCAGGCTGGTCTCGAACTTCCAACCTCAGGTGATTCGCCTGCCTCAAACTTCCAAAATGCTGGATTACAGGCATGAGCCACCGTGCCCATCAAGACACCTCTTACTCAGTAATAATTCACTGCAAAAGTCACACAAGAGGTGCCACCAGCTCCAGTACATACAGTGAGGACACACCATACCCTCACCTCTGCCATCATCACCGCTGACTTCAGGACCCACATCAACAGATTTTATATAGATGACAGGACAGAGCCACTTAAGCAGTAAACCAATTACTAGTGGTGTTTTGACATATGTGCCCTATACTGTGATGAAGAACAAAGGCTTTTTAAAATCCTCCCCTACAGCCAATTGGTATCTTTCCCACATATATTGTTGCAGCATCTCTATATATAGAATTTAGTATTCTATAAACAGAATGTTCTGGCTAAACACGTCCCAACAAGCAAAACTGCGAGGTAGGTAAAGATGGCATCTCACCACCCTTCTCTCATATCTTCCTTTCTAAATCTCACCAGGGACAGAAAAGCTCTGTGAAAACAGCATGGACTTTGCAGTTGTACAGACTTAAGGAGAAATAAATCCTAGCTCAGCCTTTTTATTAGCTGTGTGACCTTGGGCAAGTTATATAACTTCTTTGACTTTCAGCTTGCCCATGTGCAAAAATGGGAATGATACTTTATTGGTTTGTATTACAATTAAATGATATATGAAAGCAGCTAATACATGCCTGGCTCTCAAGGGACACAAGTTTCTGTTATCCATCTAAATTATCACGTACCTGGTACCCTCAAGCTGCCAAAGCCAAGGTGTGTGCCCCACACAAATCTTCCTTTCCTTTCCTAAACCCTATCAAAGCTCCCATCCCCTACAAGAGCTGATCTAATCACACTGTTAAAAGAAAAACAATTCTGATGAAATGAAATCAAGTAAAACATAAACAACATTGCTGGGTTTCTATAATAACTCTCTGGGGGTGTTTCTGCATTTAAAAAAGAGGCCTGGTTCAGAGGCTGAGGCAGGTAGATCACTTGAGTTCAGGAGTTCGAGACCAGCCTGGCCAACATGGTGAAACCCCATCTCTACTAAAAATACAAAAGTTAGCCAGGCATGGTGGCATGCACCTATAAGTCCAGCTACTCAGGAGGCTGAGGTGAGAGAATCGCTTTCCCCCAGAGGCAGAGGTTGCAGTGAGCTGAGATCACACCACTGGACTCCAGGCTGGGTGAGAGTGAGATTCCATCTCAAAAAGAAGCCTGGAATTAAAATGAGGCAGGACGTGTAATGGTGAGGCTCTCCTAAAGCACAGCCTCTTTCACTCTCTGCGGAAGATGAGAAACCAATCAGAGCTACAGAACATCAGCTCAGATTGCTGAATGTCACACCTCAAATCAACAACAGGTCCAGAATAGAACTTGGGAGGCTTGGTTACCCCTCCTGCTCAAGTCAGCACATGTCACTTCCTTACCCAGGAAGTTATGGTGTTTTTTTTTTTTCCTAGGAGGTTTCCAACACTATTTTAAACTCTTTGGACTCAACAGGATTTGACTATGGTCACAGCCTTGGAACAGTGTGTAGGAGGCCTGGGCCTTACTTCTAGCATCACACCTTTCTTTTAATGGTCTCAACAAGGCCCAGATTAATACAGATGGTAGAATGGGCCTATGACTTGACTTGTCTCTTAGTGATCCAGGAAGGAGGATCACAGAGAAATTTCTAGGCTTTCCACATACAGGATCACAGAAGCAGATTATTAAAGCTAAAAGCAGCCTAAGTGTAATCACCTGACACAATGTGCTATGTTGACTATAAATCACAGCTCAGCATGGAAATTCTCATTATTAGGTACTGTTTGGCAGTATGTATGACTTTCCTGGCAAGACCCTAGGGAGCTAAGAGCACTAGCTCAGTCTGGGGTCTGAGAAGCCAAACACCCCTGGGGGAGGGAGGGCGGTGGAAAAGGCTGACTGGCAGCTTCAGCAGGTGGTATAAAGGGGAACTGAAGGTGAAGTCTAGGGTGAGGGAAGGACTGGTCCAGGCAGGATTACTCAACAGCATGTGCTCAGAGAACTGGGAAAACAAGAACAACAACAACAACAATTTTAAGTTACTTTATATTTATCAAAGTGGTAACCATGGTAAAAATCAGAATTTTGCTGCATTTTCTCTCTATTTTGCTAGGTTTCTTTATACTTATTTTGCATTTAGACTTTTTAAATACATACTGAGGGAGGAAAGTATGAGGGGCATCATAATTTTTCTATTGCTTAGGACTGTTAAACAAATTCTTATTCTGGCCCCTGACTTCAGGAAGAAGCAAGGAAAACCAAGAGTTTGAAGCTTCTAGATCAATATTCATTTCTTTATTCAACAAATATTTCTTGAGGGGTTAGTAAGAATCAGGCCTTTGCTCAATCCTGGGATAGAGCAGCAAACAAAAGAGACGTGGTTCCTAGAGTTCAGTCCCATAAGAGTGGATAAGAACAGGAACAGGATCTAAAGCCAAAGGTCTATATTGGAAAACAGGCAAAATTCCATAGCCACCAATGAAATGCCAAAAGAAAAGCCCAGGGGCAGGCAAGAAGCTATTCAGGGAGATGAGCTGGTTCAGAAAATGCTCTAAGCCCCTTCACTCACTTTGACAGGAGAGACAGCCATTGTGGTGGGTGGAATTTATCAATAAAAGTGCCCTCACAGCCAGTGCCACCATGAAGCTGCCCATTCTCTGTTCATAGCCATGTAACTATAAGCTATGTGCAAGATCTTGAAAGCTCCAAAGAAAAACAGAAGATCTGAATTGTCTACTGACAGAAATTCTAGAAGATACAGTAGGCCAGAAGTGGGAAGTATAATACCAACTGCCAGATGCAGCTGGGGGATCCTCCCTCAAAACTATCACTACACTTCTCTGACACTGCATGAAAAGTAAAAATAAAAACAGAATAGGAAAGGGAAAATAAGGGGGAAGAGGGTTTGGAGAAGAGATCGGGGGTGAGATGGTCAGGCTACAGTCAGAAGCCTCCTAAGAGGAGTTTCTGATTTATGGTATGAAGCAGGCAAGACGTGGGGAAAGGCTATGGCCTGATAAGTTATAAAAACGAGTCATTCTGGCAGCTCAGCTCAAGCACTCTCAGGAGGTGATGGCCATGGTAAAGGTGGAGAGCCAACAACGGCAGCAGCAGGAGGTACAGCATCTATGCATAGCCAGCACAGTAGGGGCCTACAGAGATCTCATATTTGACTTCTCTGAGCCTCAGTTTCCTTTATCTGAAAATGAAGATGTTAAGAGTGTACATTAGTTACCTAGGACTGCCCTAACAAATTACTACAAACTGGATGGCTTAAAACAACAGAAATTTATTTTCTCACAATTCTGGAAACTACAAGTCTGAAATCCAGGTGTCAGTAGGGCCATGCTCCCTCTGAAGGCTCTAGGGAAGAATCCTTCCTTGTCTCTTCTAGTTTCTGGTGATTGCTGACAATCCTTGGAGGGCCGGGGCCATTCCTTAGTTTGCAGCAGGATAACTGCAATCTCTGCCTCCATCTTCATGTGGCCATCTTCCCTCTATGTCTCTCTCTTCTTATGACAACACCAGTCACTGGACTAGAACTCACCAGTAAAACTTCATCTCAACTTGATTATATGTGCAAGGACTCTATTTCCAAATAAGATCACATTCATAGGTTCTGGGAGAACATGAATTTTAGGGGATACCATTCAACTCAGTACAGAGCACCAAACTCATAAGAAGTTTATACATGTAAGGTATTATACTTAGGACCATGACTGGCACACAATATGTGCTATGTAAAGGTTGGCTACTCTTCTTCACCATCTCTGGCAGGTAGCTGCTGCCAAAGGGGTATGTGGGTGTGTTCTGTTATATAAGAACCACCGTCCCTCCATTTTGAGTCAGAGGCAAGAAACTGAATGAAACTAGAGTTCTGAAATAAGCTGATTAGGGCACAGCTAGAGCACAACAGGTTTATTACCATTCAGTACCCCTTATCAATATCCTACCAATACTCTCAACCTGGAATGAGAAAATACCTGTTGCAAGCACTTTTTTTTTAACAATACGGAAAGTATCATTCCAAATGAACAATAGCCCTTCAAAGCAGCACCCTTGTTAGGATCTGCTTTGGAAGAGCCTTCAGAGCCAGTTAAGAAGCTTCAGCAGAGAGACAGCAGTCTCATCACTTAACAATTCAGACTGTGAGTTCTGATCCCAAGCTGCTCTACATGGTATATTCAACCCCAGAGTTTAGTAATGAAATGACTTTTGGCTGTAACCAAACATTAAATCCATTCTCTGAGATGAGATTTGCTATTTCTGAGGATGTGAGATTTAAAATAACAAGTCACTTTCAAATTAGGGAAGAGGAGAATAGATTGAAGGCTCCTGCTTCTCCTTCTTTAACAAATGAGTTTAGGACAGCTACTCAACTGAAAAAAAATACACGGCTGGGCACAGTGGCTCACGCCTGTAATCCCAGCACTTTGGGAGGCTGAGGCATGCGGATCACAAGGTCAGGAGTTTGAGACCAGTGTGGTTAACATATTGAAACCCCATATATACTAAAAATATAAAAATTTAGCCAGGCATGGTGGTGGGCGCCTTTAATCCCAGCTATTAGGGAGGTTGAGACAGGAGAATCGCTTGAATCCGTGAGGCGGAGGTTGCAGTGAGCCAAGATCACACCACTGCACTCTGGCCTGGGCAACAGCGAGACTTTAAAAAAGAAAAGAAAAGAAACACAGCCAGATCCCAACCACTCTCTTCATATCAAAATAAATACCAGATGGATCAAAGATTTAAATTTAAAGATTAAAGATTTAAACACACACAGTACTCAAAAAGAACAAGTAACTATTTTTATAATTTTGAGGTGGGGAACATGCTTTTTCTAAACATTGGTCTAGTAGCAGAAAAACTATAAGGGAAGGGATTTTCTAACTACCTAAAAATGTAAAATTTGCAAACAGAAAAGCTGCATAAACAAAATTAAAAAAAAAATGACAAAATGGGAACAATTCCCTATCATTTATGATAGTCAACATGTTAAAACTCTTAGAAATTAATAAAAAAAATTATTAGAAAAAATGTGCAGGCAAGGTGCAGTGGTTCATGCCTGTAACCTCAATGTTTTGGGAGGCCAAGGTGGGAGGATCACTTGAAGCTAAAGTTCAAGGCCAGTCTGGGTTGCAAGAACCCATCACTACAAAAAAATAAAAAAATTAGCCAGTGTGGTAGCAGGCACCTGTAGTCCCCAGCTACTCACGAGGCTGAAGCAGGAGGATCTCTTGAGCCCAAGAGTTCAAGGCTGCAGTGAGCTATGATCACACCACCGTACTCCAGCCTAGACAACAAAGCAAGACCCTGTCTCTGAAAGAAAAAAAAAGGTGCAAAAGTTATGAATAATTGATTTGAATAAAAGATACAAAGGTCCAAAATACATTTGAAAATTCAACCTTTAATATTCAAAGAAATGAAAATTAAATCATATTTATTGAGTGCTATGCTTCAGTTACTATTCTAAGCATTTTACTTGGATTTATTCCTCGCAATAACCCCATAAAATAGGTGCTATCATTATCCCTATTTTACTAAGATAAAATTGAAGGATAGAGAAGGTAAATGAATTACCCAAGGTCACACAGTTAGCAAATGGCTGAGTCAGAATTCAGCCCCCAGCAGGCTGGCTCCAAAGTCACATTCTTGACCACTGTGTTACAAGACCATGTCTCACCTGTCAGATGAGGAAGACAAAAACACACAACACTCAATGTTATTAAAAGCATTGGGAACCAGGCAATCTCACATGTTGCTAATAGAAGTTTATGCTCTCAAGGGTAGTTTGGCTCCATGAATTGACATTTTAAATATGCATACCCTTTAACTTGGCTTAAGGATTTCTTGGAATTTATCCTAAAGAGATAGTGGACAAGCACGCAAAGATGTATATACCAAGTGTTTAGCACAGAATGCTAATAATAATCAAAATATTGCAAAGAAAAAGCCCAATGAATTAATTTGTTGGATATACCAAATATCCAACAAATTAATTCACTCAACAAGTATTTATTGAGCATCAATGATGTACCAGGAACTGTTCTCAATACCAGGTATAGAGCACAGATAAAAGGAAAAAAGGGCCAGGTGTGGTGGTTGACACCTGTAATCCCAGCATTTTGGGAGGCTGAGGAGGGAGGACTGCTTGAACCTAGGAGTTTAAGACCAACTTAGGCAACACAGTGAGACCAGATCTTTAAAAAAAATTTTTTTTAATTCGCTGGGTGAAGTAGCACATGGCTGTAGTCCCAATTACCTGAGAGGCTGAGGTAAGAGGATCACTTAAGCCCAGGAGGTTGAGGTTACAGTGAATCCAGATCATGCCACTGCACTCCAGCATGGGTCACAGAGCAAGACCCGGTCTCAAAAAAAAAGCAGGGGAACACTCATTCTATGATATAGAATAAAATGCTGCCTGATTCTAGCATTATAAAACAATTTTTAAGAGAACAATCCCTGTCTTCATGGTGCTTATATTCTAACAGAGGAAAGTTAGGCAATAAACAAAAAAATAAGAAAAGTATATTATATATCAACTGATGCTAAATGCTATAGAGAAAAATATAGGCGGGAAGACAGGGGGATTGTTATCTTGTTAAGTAAGGGAGTCAAAGGCAGCCCCATAGAAAACAGATACGATAAATGGATTAAATATTAGAGAATAATAGCAGTATGATATACCCACTCACTGAAATATGAGCCCTTTATTCTGTATTTGTTGACATGAAAATGTCTTCAAGTGAAAACAGATGGTAAAACAGTAACAAGGTATGACTACTGATATAGTTACACGTATATATATGCTCATATTTCAACTGGGAGAGTGGACCAACATATAACAAGATTAACAATACTGAGTAAGGGTCCAGGCTGAGTGCCAGGCAATAGTATAAGCGGTGTATGTGTTCACCCACCCATTCACTGATCTTCCTCCCAATACCTATACTTTCTTCCAGAAAGCACTTAAGGACAGCAAATCTATATACCTCATCAAGTTCTTTATCTCTCTCATCCTTTCTCTCTTCTTCCCAGAAGCCAGGCCAGTGACAGTGTGAAAAGGGGATATAAGAACGATGGAAGGAAACTCCCACAGAATCTAGATGGGATTCCTCTTACTTCAACACATAGGAAAACAGGTCCTGGGAGGCACAACTCCTCCCTGCACACCTGCAGGATTTGAAGAAAGGCTACCTGATTTAGAATCCCTATTTCATCCCCTACTAAACCCAAGATGCCCTGCAGGGACAGCTGGGAGCGAGACTGACTCATCATATGGCGGTGACAGGCCACAGAAGGCCAGAGCTCTATCCTTGGCACACAAGGCCTACAGTATCTTTCTATGAGCAGAAATGACAGAGTCAAGCCCTTCTTGGCCCCTACCCTGTCCTCTCCTCCATGACTGTACTCATAAGCTATCCTGGGTAAATTAATTCATGCTCAACCTCTATAACTACTGCCTTGCCCAGTTACCCCAGAGATTCACATACTTCCCCACTAAAGTTCTCAAGACCAGGTCCCTACCAAGAAAGCTGCTTAGGGTGACCAGACATGTTAGTCTGATTCAAACACTTTCAGTCTGGGGTGAGGGTAGATAGGGTTCAGATCTATCTGCTCTTAGATATGTAGGAACAGACTACACTTCTAGTTTGGGCATAAAGCCAAAAACAAGGAACTGGAAACTTCCCAAAGCTGAAATCCACATTGTTGTCACCTGTATCTTTAGCCTGGGGTGGGGGCTATGGGCACATGAGTGGAGGCAGGGCCCTTAGGGAAAGACTCGACTACTTGAAAATATTTCTTACATACTCTCTGTCAGCTCTTGGACACCAACTATAAGCCAGGTCCTATATTAAGTGCTTTCATATACTACTGGCAAAAAAAAGCAAAATCACTTTTTTTTTTTTAATTTTTTGCAAAATCACTTTTATCAAACATTCCTACTATGTGCTACTGAATTTAAGAAGCCTAAAGTTGGTCACGTGCAGTGTCGCACACCTGTAATCCCAGCACTCTGGGAGGCCGAGATGGGTGGATCACCTGACATCAGGAGTTCAAAACTGGTCAGATCAACATGGTGAAAGCCCGTCTCTGCTAAATACAAAAAATTAACCAATCATGATCTGTAATCTCAGCTACTTGGGAGGATGAGGCAGGAGAATCACTTAAACCCAGAAGGCGGAGGTTGCAGTGATCCAAGATCGTGCCATTGCATGCCAGTCTGGGAAACAAGAGCAAAAATCTGTCTCAAAAAAAAAAAAAAGAAGCCTAAAGCATGTTCAGGTCCAGCTGCCCTGCTGACAGTTAAATATTCAGGACTGATGTTAAAAAGAGGATGGAAATCTGAGATTCTCTCCTCAGGGCTATCACAGAAGTCATTCTACATACTATCAAGTCAGATTCTTCAGGCCCCAATCTGGCTTCTGCTATCTTACCTGGGCTTTCAGCAGGAAACACCACATACACACATGTACACATCTCAAGTCCCCAACACACTTGGTCTCCAAGTGGAAGAAATTCCCTGCTAGTGATGAGTACCACATGAGGTAGACAAAAACCAAAAGTAATCACACTTCTTTGGCAGAGGACACACTTGGTCTGCAAGTGGAAGAAATTCCCCACTAGTGATGGGTACCATATGAAGTAGACAAAAACCAAAAGTAATCACACTTCTTCAGCAGAGGAACTTCTTTCTCTCTCCACCTCTCTCATCTTTGCCAAATATGTATTTATTAAAATCTCTTATTATGCTCATCACTAAAGATATAAGAGATGCCTCCTACCTTCAAAAATTTGCTCTATTAGGGAAAACAAAATCAACATATAGGAAGTATATTATAAAAATAAGAGGGCTCCAAGATTTCTAGTGCATGGAACAGGAAAACAGAGATGCTGGTAAAACAAATGGAGAAGTGGGTAAAGTAAGACAAATGGTAGGGTGTCCTGGTATACACAGCTATCTTCAATTTCAAATAACCAAATCTCTCCCTTTTAAAAGGTTCCATTCCTAGGAGAGGTATGTTTGACTTCAAGAAAAATTTCCAATACCAACATTCGAAACATAAAGTTGGGGATCATTTGCAAGACAAAAAAGAGTCTCCTCTTTGCTGTAAAGTTAACTAAGATATGATTTCACCACCCCTCAAACTATCCCTGTATTATACATACAAATATATACAATGTTTATACCCAACTTTTCAGGATCATATTTATAAATGAAGCAAAGTACTTTTAAAGGCCGGGTGCAGTGGCTCACACCTGTAATCCCAGCACTTTGGGAGGCCGAGTTCAGTGGATCACAAGGTCAAAAGATCGAAATCATCTTGGCCAACATGGTGAAACCCCGTCTCTACTAAAAATACAAAAATTAGCTGGGAATGGTGATGCACGCCTGTAGTCCCAGCTATTCGGGAGGCTGAAACAGGAGAATCGCTTAAACCTAGGAGGCGGAGGCTGCAGTGAGCCGAGATCGGGCCACTGCACTCCAGCCTGGTGACAGAACGAGACTCTGTCTCAAACAAACAACAAAAAAAGTACTTTTAAAAAATATTCAGGCCAGGCAAGGTGGCTCACACCTATGATCCCAGCATTTTGGGAGGCCGAGACTAGCGGATCACCTAAGGTCAAGAGTTTGAGACCAGCCTGGAAAACATGGTGAAATCCTGTCTCTACAAAAAAATCAGCCAGGCATGGCGGCGGGCACCTGTAATCCCAACTACTCAGGAAGCTGAGGAAGGAGAATTGTTTGAACCCAGGAGGCAGAGGTTGCAATGAGCCAAGATTTTGCCACTGTACTCCATCCTGGGCAACAGATTGGAACAATACAGAGAAGACTGGCATGGCCCCTGAGCAAGGATGACACACAAATTCATGAAGCGTTCCATATTTTTATTTCATGTAGAATCAAAGAAGATCCCATATAGCCAAGACAATCCTAAGCAAAAAGAACAAAGCTGGAGGCATCACCCTACCTGACTTCAAACTATACTCTAAGACTACAGTAACCAAAACAGCATAGTACTGGTATCAAACAGACATATAGACCAGTGGAGCAGAACAGAGACCTGAGAAATGACACCACACGTCTACAACCATCTGATCTTCTACAAACCTGACAAAAACAAGCAATGAGGAAAGGATCTCCTATTCAGTAAATGGTGCTAAGAAAACTGGCTAGCCATATGCAGAAAACTGAAACTGGACCCCTTCCTTACACTTTACACAAAAGTTAACTCAAGATGGATTAAAGACTTAAATATAAAACCCAAAACTATAAAAACCCTAGAAGAAAACCTAGGCAATACCATTCAGGACATAGGCGTGGGCAAAGACTTCATGACAAAAACACCAAAAGCAATTGTAACAAATGCCAAAGTTAACAAATGGGATCTAATTAAACTAAAGAGCTTCTGCACTGCAAAAGAAACTATCATCAGAACAAACAGGCAACCTCCAGAATAGGAAAAAGTTTTTGCAACCTGCTCATCTGACAAAGGTCTATATCCAGAATTTACAAGGAATTTAAACATATTTACAAGAAAGGCAAACAACCCCATTAAAAAGTGGGCAAAGGATATGAACAGACACTTCTCAAAGGAAGACATTTACACAGCCAACAAACATATTTTTAAAAAGCTCAACAACTAATCATCAGAGAAATGTAAATCAAAAACCACAATGAGATACCATTTCACACCAGTGAGAATGGCAATTATTAAAAAGTCAAGAAACAATAGATACTTGCGAGGCTGTGGAGAAACAGGAATGCTTTTACACTGTTGGTGGGAATGTAAATTAGTTCAACCATTGTGGAAGACTATATGGCGATTTCTCAAGGATCAAGACCATTACTGGGTATATACCCAAAGGAATATAAATCATTCTACTATAAAGACACATGCAGGCCAGGCGCAGGGGCTGACACCTGTAATCCCAGCACGGTGGGAGGCTGAGAAAGGCGTATCACCTGAGGTCAGGAGTTTGAGATCAGACTGGCCAACATGGTGAAACACCCCTCTACTAAAAATATATAATTAGCCAGGCAGTGGTGCATGCCTGTAATCCCAGCTACTCAGGAGGCTGAGGCAGGAGAATCTCTGGAACCCAGGA